>CADDXX010000103.1:458383-468783 GCA_902810485.1 Alauda arvensis
TGGCAAAATGCAGCCCCTTGGGTCAGATCCCAGCACAGATGCTTGGGACTGCAGGGAGCTTCTTGAGAGYTCCTCAGGTGCTGCTGGAGGTGGGGAGGACAGAGAGGGAGGCAGAAAGGAGGAAGGAAAGGAAGGAAGGAAAGAAAAGCAAGCACACACCAGGTAAAACTCTGTGTTTTCTAAGGCTGAAGTCATTTAAATTGATYACACAGCAGGTGGAGGTGTCTGTAAAATTCACAATTCCAAGCAAACACGGCTAAAGGAGTTTGAGGAATTAGGGAATTAGCAATTAGCCACTTTSCAGTCTATAAAGTCAGCTTAGTATGGACCACAATAAGCAAATACTCTGGAAAATTAAGCCTAGATAGAAAAGGGCTCATCTCCAGGCCTGTGCATTTATATTTAATGATAAATTTCAGTCATATTCTCTCTTTACTTGAAGCCTCTGGTGGCCTGCAAGATCCCTGTAATATCTTYCTGCCATAATAACAGTACTTGGGATTTAATTTGCATTTATTAATAATTTATTTTTTCCCCAACTGCACCTGTAAATTTTAAGCTGGAGAAAGGAAAGAAGGCACAGAACGGTTCATTAATGGAAGAAAAACTCCTGCTTTCTTCTGTGAGCAGAAAAGAAAAAGGCTGCCCACCCTGGCAAGAGAGGCTAAGACAGCAGCTTGCCATCCCCTGGAGAATAATAAGTACATCCAGGTTTCCTTAAAACAAAAAACAAACAAAAAAACTAACAAAAAAAAAACCAAACAGGGCAGAGGGATGCTGTAAATGCTGTAAGAAAGGTTTTGCAGTTGTTGGTTTTAATATTTTGAACAGCACAGCCTTCCAAGCAGGCTGCATTATCCCAGCAGGATCACTGGAAGATCTGATATCAAACAGGCACTCTCTCATTCTGGCTAAAGRGAATCAAAAACAAAGCCAGGAAGCCAAGCCAAAAGGGAACTGCAGCACGGGGTGCTCCAGCTCCTGTGAGACCACCTGGCAAAGGGAAATGGAGAGCAAGGAATTCACCACCTCATCAAAAAAAAAATCTTTAAAATTGTGCTTTGTTTTGGTTTAATTTTGTAAGAATTGGATAGGCAATTTTTTAAGAATTGGATAGACATAGAAGATGTGAGAAGGCAAAGCCCCATGCCCCTCATTCCCTTCTGCTTCCCTTGCCTTGAAAACAAAAAAGTGTTAAAAGCACTTTACAACTGGATGTAATTTTTTCACATCACATGAGACCCCTAAAAGGGAGGGGAAGAAAACCAAATAATTTTCCTCCTTCATTTTCCACATCAAATAGATAGATATTAATTGTTATTTAAATGCTGCATCTACTGAGGAGGTATTTTATAACAAGGGAACAAGGAAAAAAAATAAAGACCTTACCTTTTCAAAGATTAAACCAATTATATAAATGTAAATATTGATGTGATAATGGGGCATAAACAAAATGAAGAGGACAAACACAAAACCCAGTGAGGCAGAACATAAATCTACCCATAGACAGATCTGATCTAAAACCTGATTTTGGGAGAATACAGCTCTGGAGCAGCAGTCAGATTGATGGAGTGATGTTATCTGAAAGCAGGATTAGCAAAAGGGGAAGGGAAATGAGGAAATAYGGGGGAATGACCCGTGGTATCYRTCTCGTGGGTCACCCATGCCATCCATCATCTCTGCTRTGATTACACCCTGCTGCAGAGAAATTGGGCTGAAATGTTAATGATGCCATGATTTACATTCTGCCACCGTCCCTTCCCTTTCCTGGGCAGCCTCAGAAATAGCTCASGAGCTCAGGAAAAAGCAGGATGAGGGGAAATCACACTCACATTTCAGAGCTCAGGTCGTTGCTGTTTGTTCCTGTGGCAGCAGCAGAAGAGGCTTCCTCTGCTGAGTACCCCAGAATAACTGCAAAAATCTTCCAAGGACTTCAAATGTCTTGGGGTCATCATTTCAATTCCTTCCAGAACAGAAAAACTATCACTGTAGTAGTCAAGTTTTGGGGGGTTGTTTATTTAGTTTTGCCTTTTTTTTTTTTAAAGAAAAACCAAAACAAACAACCCACCAAAAAAATAATAATTAAAAAAAAAGAACCATCCTAACTAAAATAAAAGTTGTCCTACAAGGAAAATTTTAAGTTTAGACAATCAAATTAATTTTAGCTTGCAAAACAGAATGAAATTATTTTCCATGCTAGTTAAACAGGATTATTTATTTTAGTAAACACCAAAATGAAGAAATGGGTCAAAGTTGGTTTGGAAGTCAGAWTTCTGTTGAAGCAAGGAAATAAATTAAAAAAAATAAATACATCAATAAACAAAACTCCACACAAACAAACAAAAAAACAACTAAAGAAGCCAATCTAAAGGTATAGATAAGAATGAATCACCTGCTTTTGGTAACAAACAAAATTTGCCCCACTGAAAAATACTGAGTCTCTTTTATATTGATTAAYCAACATTTTCCAACATATCCAACACACTAGTAAAAAATAAATAGAAATTATGGCAAGGCATTTTTACATTCCCAGTGTGTCTGTAATTACCTAAGTGTTCCTAATTTCCCTCCTTATAATTTCACACACGTTATTGTGAATATCCCTGTGAAATCTCAATTTGACTTCCACTCCTTGCTCGGTGGGTTGGTGAATGCAMACAGCTCTGCACACAAAGCACAGACACCACTTCCCATGGACACACAAAATACTTGAAAGTGTGTGCAAGAAATGGCAAAAATCAGGGTTATTGTGTATTTGCCTTCCCTTAAGAGCAGTTTTATTAATTAAAAATTAGGTCTTTTCAAATAAGTAGTGCTCAACAAGGCCAGCAGTAGCATTTGGAGCATGGAAGAAGTGGGTGTAAATTAATATAAAATCACTTCATGGTTGTTTACCTACAAAAAAAATGACAGCATGGGACAAGGCTGAATTAATCACTGTCTTTTAAATTAGGATTTATGATCCTTTTTTAACTCACCAGGGGAAAAAACACGTTTTAAATGCAACTGGCTTGTTATTAGATAAATCAATAGCCTTTTGTTTCCCCCTCATTTTCCTTTTAACTTGAGTACACAAGCACCTGTCAAATACTGAAACAGCAGAGTGAAAGCTGCCCTGGTGGAGAGAAGCAAAAAAATCCTGCAGAAGCTCTCAGACAACTGGCCAATAAAAGTGTTTATACTGAGGAAATGCACTTGGCCAGGCTTTTAGGCAGCTAATTATTTGCATTATTTGGGTTTTTGTGGCTCACTCTGAGCAGGAGTTTGATTCTGCAGGGCTGAGCTGCTCTGAGGAGCAGTGGCAGGAATAACCTGCTTTTGATGTCCTTAACTCACATCCTCCCACTGCAAACCACGCAGATCTCRTTAATTAATCAGCTGATCAATGACCACAGAGTGGAAAAAAATAAAAATTCCTCTCTCACATTGCCACAAAACTGAGCTGTGAGCGAAATTTCTAATGTGGAGTGAAGGTGTCAATCACATCAGCACACAACTCGTGGAAGGAAATGAGTCACCAGGCAGGAAAATGTGCAGAAATGGGGAATTAATGGGAAACTCTTGAAGGGTTTGATCGCTGCTGGTTGCAGCTTGTGCTGGCAGAGGGGAGGAAGGGAGCAAGGGGAGATTTAAACTGATTTAAACTGATTTAAAGTTCAGAAAAGGCACAGAGATTATTCCCTGCTGGGTGTCAACACAACAGAAAGCCCCTGCTCTGTGTCCTCAAGAGAAAAGAGCCCTGATGGCTCCTCTATCTTCAGCAAGGAGCCCTGGGCAGGTGCTGTGCACAGAAACGTGTGATGGAGAGATTTCCATCACCACACATCGCTGTATGACACTCCCATGACTCTCTGAACAATACAGTGTTTTAATTGATCTAATCACAATAGAAATTAATTTAATGCCTGTGGTATTCATTGTGGTTTGCAGATAACCCAAGTTGATAGAAAAAGGAAAAGAAAAAGCTGATTTCTGTGCACCTGAGTGCAGATTTCTAGGATTTTAAGCAATGGTGCCTATTCTGCCCAAGGTCATGTTTCAGCTAAAAGTCACTAACACATCATTTGCTAAAATGCATCATAAGAAGCAAATGCTCACTGGGCTGGAATACATTAGACTTCACAAAGTATCTCTTTCACCTTACCCATAACAAAGATTAAATASTGATTTAGTGTTGCATTATTTAAAGTTACTCCAGTGTCTTACTCTCACCAGATGCCGTTGTTAACTTACTACAAACTTGTCACCATGTCAATCCAAGCAGGACTTTGCTTGGAGAGCAAAAGAGAGACTCTTATAAGTATTTATAATACATACAAACACAAAACAAATATATTTATAATACATACAAACACAAAAATCTGCATTTCTGTCAGCACAACCCATCAATTCACCACTTGCAAGTCACCAGCAAGACAATGCGAAGGCTCTCAGAGCAAAGACAGAAGCCACTGAGTTGAATATTCTCTTTTTTCCCCCTCTAAATGTTAGTTTTCTTAGTGGTCAGGCAAGTTGATGAAGGGAGGAGTGACTGAGCTGACCTCACAACAGGCAGCATAGCAGATATTACAAAAAAAGATTCTGTAAGCAATGAGAAACTGCTGAGCACTTGA
Organism: Alauda arvensis; assembly: GCA_902810485.1. Taxonomy (NCBI): domain Eukaryota; kingdom Metazoa; phylum Chordata; class Aves; order Passeriformes; family Alaudidae; genus Alauda; species Alauda arvensis. The sequence goes on from CADDXX010000103.1 coordinate 462,997, forward strand.
CTCTTTTGTACTTTGATTTGAACTATGCAACCTGGGCTGAAATTCAGGATTCACTCCTGAAAATACTGTGTGATTTTTCTCTCTTCCCTATTATATTCAATGGTGCTGTGTGCCATATTACAGAATAATTTTAATAACTTTTTAAAAATTAATTGTAAACCACTTATTTCTCCTTCTAAATAAGGAACAACATTTTGAAGAGCAGTAAAATCAGCTCYAGGTGAAAGCCAAGTGGCACAGGGGTGCTCTGCAGCAGCAGATATTTCAGGGCACAGCAGGATCAGAGTGACAGAAATCCAGAACCAACAGGAAAGAAAGATCCTAACTGACACAGGATTACTGCCCCAGTGGTTTGCTGGTTGAACTGCTGGGTGTATCATTTCTATAATTAGAGTCTGATCAGTAAGCAACGCTGCAATGCAGCTCCAGCACCCTAAAGAAATTTGAGACAGGCTATTAAAGTATGATTTATGAAGCAGGCTTYTTGTTCAGCCAAGTGATTAGCATTTAATAGTGTTGCCTACTAAGTGTTGGASTGGACATAACCAAGCTAAGGAACAATAAATAAGTTGGGAAAAAAATAGGGGAAAAAAAGAGAAAATAATTTCAATATTTTCTGTGCCACAGCAGTAAAGAGCAGCATCATATTAAAGTAYCCTAAAAATATTAGCCTTCCATTTTAGGCAATATCTCACCTAAAATGTTGTGCTGAATTGGTGATAGATTGGTTTTTTTAATTAAAAAAATTAAGAGCTTTAGAATGTCACCTAGCAAAAACTTATCTGTGTTGGGCAGAATTAGAGTTGTAAAGGACAATTTGAGAGAAGCAGAGARGGATGATGTTTTCAAGAAAATTCAAGCTGTAAAAGAGGGATCAGTATCCAAACTGAAGATGAAAGGGCATCTGAACAAAAAAGAGTTATAAAATAAACAGCTGTGATGGTTGGACCTGCTGGGGACTCCAAGAAAAGGAAGGAGGGATGCTGGCTTGAAACTTTTACAGCAGTTAAGATCATTTGATTGAAGATAAGGAAACAATAAGTGTTCTGTGGCCCAGTTTCAACAATGCCTGTGGAAAATMSAGCTGATTCACCAGGAGAGGAAACYGGAGAAGGGAAAGGAACTGAACAGAAACCAGCAAGGAGAGAAACACGAGGCAGATAAAACAATAAAACACTATTTGTAATACAGCAACGAGCAAACAGCAGATCCATGTCTCTCCACGCCTGGGGCAGGCTGCTGTCCCACAGGGCTGAGCCCAGGCTGTCAGCTCCTGTAGGAATCACAGTGGGATGTAACTAAAAGCTCATCCTCAGTCGATTGTTTGATGCTCAGACAATCCTGTACTTCACATCCAGGRCATTTCTAGGAAGGAATGCACAACACAGTGCTCACAGTGTGGCAGGCTCTCTGTGGGGAGGAAGGGATTCTGTGTTCAGGTAACTGAACCTGACAATAACACAGGAGGAAATTAATGAAGTCTGTKTAAGGGTGGTAATGACTTAACCTGCTATTGTGATTCCAAGCGTGCACATGAAAAATGTTGCTAAAAACCTTCAGGGAACCCAAAGCTGGATGAACTGATCCTAGAACCCTTCCATGARCTGCCTTTTACAAGTCAGAATTAATTGTTTCCTTCATAGGTAGCAATGTAATTTTTAACCCAGCACAACTGCATGTTAAATATAACCAYGTTACTTATTATTTCCTGTCTTTCTTACTTCATCAGCATCAAATGAAATACAATTACTCCTCTTCTGGGATCCTTTGAATATATCTTAACATAAATTAAAATCTTCATTTATATAAAACTCAACAACATCAACCAAAACAGGACACTGCTCATGCACACTAATTCTAACCCAGGTCCACAAACTAAGAGCAAATCCCCTGGCACACAAACCTTTGCAGCAGTCACAGGAATTAGGAGGTGATTGATGCCTCAGATGTGCCTGTGTGAGTGCCCACTCTGCTGTGACAGGTTCCTCTGTCAGGTAGGGGTGAGGGAAGCAAGGTGACAATGAGCATTTCTTCTGTAAAGCTCCTTTGAAAACCTTCACCTGAGTTTTTATGATCTCTGTTGTTTCCCAGGGCTAAGTGGGAAACAGCTCCAGCTGCAGGGTGGCTTTCATTTATGTTTTTCTTAGAGACCACTTCAAGTTCAAGGAAAGGTTCCATAGAAAGCCTCAAATCTATGAGCAAACAAAATAAAATAAAGGATTTGCTTTTGTTCGGAAACATCAAGTGAAACCACCTTGAGTTGCATTTATAGAGATAAGGATTGCAGGCTTCTCTATAAATCATGTGAAATCTGTAGGGGCCAGTCTGCATTAAAACCACTTGGTCTACACTTTGTTTTAAAACATAAAAAAACTCACAATTTCCATTTTGAAACATCTTAATTTCCTGAAACAAAAAGGTGGAGTAGTATAAAAAATCAAACAATGAAAGACATTAGGTACAATAATAAAAAGAGTTTAAATTCAGTTAAAGAGATTGAATATTTCACTTCTCAATAAGGAGGAGAAAATTTGGAAAGGCCAGAACTGCTCTGCAGCCCTTTAAGGAGAGGCTGAGATGGGCAGCATTCACTTTGTTTCCTGCAGTCCTTGAACATTCCCAGCAGTGCCACGACAGGGCCAGAGAGGGAATTTTTAATGACTCTACAACCAGAARCGTTTTGCATGATCTCCATCCTAATTGCTGCTGCTCCCAAAGAACAGAACATCAGGTTTTACAACACTCAGTAGGGGACTAAAGGCTCTCTGCAGAAAACTCCTGGTGTAAATATGGGACAACAAGGACCTGGGAACTCATTCACACAATTGCCTTTCACAGCAACACTCCAGCTTCACTCACAGGAACACTCACAGAGCTGGATTGGAGTGTTTCCCTTTACAGCATCTTTCCCTTAGTTAAAGACTTGGTCTCCAAACTCTTGGAGTTTTATTCTGCTTCCTGTTGCATGTGATAATCCTGACATAACAAAACCTCTCCTGTGGATTGCATTGAGTTYCAATAAAGCCTGTTAGGATTAATCCAGTTTCTCCTGTTCCAGCTTGGAATGTTATTATTTTTAGACCAGTTTGTCAAATCTTTTTAGATGGATAATAGAAATTTATGTCTTCATTATATCCACACACAGCCTTATTTGGGCTGCATTAATTCCCCCAAAGTCAAATCTTGCTTTGTTTATGAGATTATTGGCATCGATTTCAGTGGTTTAAGACAGAAAAATACCTGCACTTAATGGAACAATTGTGCCAGTCCCACTCTGAGGATTTATCAATTAYAAATTCACCCTCCCTCACTCCCACAGCCTGCCTTTGCCTTCCTCCCCACTCTGGTAACTGAATTAACTGCGCTGCTCTTCACATAAGTGCTTGTTTGCCAAAGAACTGCTTCTCTCTGACCCTTCCTCAGGGCTGATTTTATCTTGCTTTTTTTTCTCCCTTTGTCTGGAGCTGAACTTCACCTGACCTCACATCTACAGTGATTGAAGCCTTGATAAACTGAGTTCGTGTCTGATTTCGTCTTATTTTAAAGGATTTATTCCTGCAAAAGACACTTAAGTTACAAGTCTCACAAATTATCTTGCAGGCCAGCAGCTGGTTGGGTTTGGTTCTGAATCCTTGGGATGCAAGGGCCTCAGGTACAAAGAAATACCTGTATTTTCTTATTTTAGATATTATCTATTATTATATAATATATTCTAGTTATTATTTTATATTAGATACTTATCATATAATATTATCTGTTATATATACTATAATATATCTTACTATATTAAACTATATTTTATTAATTTTTATGCTATTTTCTATTATATAGCCTATATTTTATACATCGTATAGTAAATATTAGATAATATAATACATCATCATGAATATTATATATATCTCATTTTATAAGATATAATCTATTAGATATATTATAAAATAACATATTATAAGATATTCTATATATTATATAATATATTATATAATATATATTATATTATATATTATATTATCCATAATCCCAGTGGACTGGGAGGAGCACCCTGTAGCTCTCTTCATCTTTCTGCAGATGAAACAACCCAGAAGGTTTGAAAAAAACCTCTGTGATCCCACCGAAGTCTGAAAACATCCCCAGTGCCCATTCAAAGCAGAAACAGGAGCCAGGAGGTGGCACAGGCAGGAACCAGGAGGGATTGGGAATATTCATGTCCCCAGTCATGCCAAGAATCCAGGAAGTGTTTCCAGCTGACCATCCAGAGTGACTCACCAAAACATCATCATCCCCAACGTTTGTTTTTCATTTTAAAGCACCACTTTGAACTGGAAAAYATCCATCATTGATTTAAAAATAATTTATTTGAATTCTACGTAGTGTATTTCCTGTTGTTGGCAAGAGGAGAAAGTGAGAAAACATGGAAAGTAAAATTAAAATTTTGTTTGGATGCAGCAAGTCTACCTGATGAAAAGAAAGGGATTTTTCCTGGTAGTTCTTGAACACTCCTGGAAGACAGGATGCTACACAAACACTTTGTCCTCCTCTAATTGATAAAGCCAACATCACCTGAAAGAGGAATCCAGTTAAAGAGGTCAATTTTAAAATTTTTACATGATCTTTCATGAGAAAAAAAATTTAAATTCCCATTTCTATTTTCTGTTGAAATCTCTTTCAACAGATGAGAAGAACTGTGCCTATTCCTTGGGTGGGTTCTAATTCAGTTACATAACCTAATTATATTTCCCTGCAATGTTCTCTCTGAAATACTGAAACAAGGTTTTAGGCAATACTTCAGAAGGATCTAGATTCAATATGCATTAGCTGAACCAAATTAATTTRCTCTTAAGTGTTAAATAACTAACTCCAGTGAAAAATAATTAATCCTGTACTTATCTTAAAATATGGAAATTATTTATCCTGGATTTAGCAGTGCAGTAATTCCATGCTAATAAAATATACAGTGACTGGCTTGCTTTAGCCATAACTTTAAATACTAATTAAAGACAGAATTTACACAACATCAGAGCATCCCTCAAAAATAATATGTGTTTATAATGAAATGAATCGCTGAAAAATGGGAGAAAATAAAAACAAACTAGCATATTGAAAACTGCAACAGCACACTCCTGAAAGTCCTGCTTTTCTGGTTTTTTAGGAATATTTTTAGCAAAGTTTTTAGAAAAATTTCCACTTTTCAAACAGGATTACACCAGCAGCACTTAGTTTGAGGCTTACCTTAGCTCATAAGCCTTTTGTTGAATCAAATTTTTTGCTTAAATGGAATAATTCTACTTTATCAATTCCCATTTCTGAGTCTGCCACCATGAAGGTTCTAAGGAGGTTCTTGACTAACACGACACGTAACACAAAGAGTTAATTTACAAAATAATTTATTATTTGCACAGAATTGCCATCAGAAGGAATGAATTTGTACTTTGTCTTCACCAGAGTGAGCTAAACCATTAATACACCCTCATTGTCACATTGCAGACAACATTTTAATAAGTTTTAATAATTTAAAATTTAATAATTTAAATACAGATTTTCTGTTTGCATTCCCACTGGCCTTACACATTCCTGTATACCATCAGTCCACTTCACTGTTCTACAGACATTTTCTTAAACAGAAAAGGGGAAAAAAATATCAAAAAGAAGACATCAAAATTAACCTGTTGCTAATTCCAGCTGTTGAGAATTCAGTCACCTTGWCCTCTTCAAAGCCAGGTAATCTCACTGTCCATGTGCTCTGCATTTCAGCTTGCCCTGAAATCTATTCTGTTCTTTCACCTGCAT
>CADDXX010000103.1:468994-526387 GCA_902810485.1 Alauda arvensis
TAAGAAAGAGGATTAATAACGGACCTTTAAAACACATGAGATTTCTGTATCATCATTATGGCCAAGCAATTCTCTGTGCAAGATGCACTGTCCATTTATTCTCACCAAGACCTCATTGAAGTGCTCTAAATAATCCAAAAATAAAGCTATCAAAAGCAAGATGTGCCCCAACAYAAAAGGCTTAACTCTGGCCAATCAGTTATGCACAATGAATAATGCAAACAGCTCCATTCATATGCATAATACTGTATAAAATTTAATTTAGGAATTTAAGTATTTGCCTCTTGTGTGACTTTTCTGCCTCTAATTTAATATAATTTCCTTTCTCAGAGACATTATCACAGCACATTTTGACATCTGTTCTTCAAAGAATTATAGGGATGGTTCTGAAGGAATATACTTCAGAGTATTTTCTATAAACCTGCCCATTTCTATCAGACTCTACAATAATAATTTAAATTTATGAGGTATTGCTTTTCATTTCATTCATATTCATTAGCAGTGGGCAGATATCAGAAGAATGTGGGTGACTGAAGGGAGCTCCAAAATTGAAAATTAATATCTACAATAAATTGCTAGAAGGAAGGGAACTGAAAAAAGTAGCAGCACTCTTTAAACCAAATAATTTTTAGGGGAGGAATCAGCTTCTAAAATGAAATTTCCTAATTCAGCCTCCAGTGCTGAGCATGGAAAGAAATACTAAAATGATTTTTGACATGCTTTGCTTCTTTTAGTAATCACTAATAGTGGCCATCAGTCTTTCATAAAGCATTTTAGWACTAAAATATGTAMTTTTGCTTCCATTTGGTCAAAAGATAACCTGAGATACAGAAATTAAGACAAAGTGAAAACAGAGGCCATTTCTTTGTGAGCTGCCCCCAAGATGTTTGTGACTAATGGAAGCACTTCAAAAAAAGTGAAAATCAAAACTCAAGAGCAAGTAGGAAATGCCAGCCAAAGGAAGATCAACACACCCATAAACTGCTGCTGAAATATGGGGGGAAGTGTCTGAAAAGCCAAACAAACAAAAAAAGAATTTATTGCATTGTTCACTGCCTGTAGCAGATGTGGAAGGAGGAAATTTGAAACATCAACTCATTACAAAGTTGGTTTAAGAGCTGCAATGTCTCATCTCAATACATCTGAGAGAAATGTCTTCTGCAAGACAATTTTGCAGTCAAAAYGTGTTTGCTGGCATTGCTTATTTCATTTATGTTTTATTTATTAAATGAATAATCACCATTTGTGCTTACACAATCACAAACACTGCCAGCTCCTTTGAAGGTAAACCCCAAAAAGAACATCACGAGCAGTGGAAGCCCCTTCAGCCCACAACCCATCCTTCTCAGCAAGCTTCTTTCATTTGACAGCAGAATAAACACTTTCTAAATGAAATCCTGAAACATGTTGATGAAATCAGCTCTTTAAAGGAGGAAAAAATCCTTTTTCCCCAAAAAGAACAGCCGTATTTTAAGCACAATCATGGTGCTTCACTTGCAATGATCAAGGGAAAGACGTTCAGCACTGTGAGAAGATTTTGCTGTGTCACTGAATTTTTCTGTCAAGTCTAAACCCACAATGATCTCAGAAAACACTTTTATTCTGCATGAAGTCTCCTATCATCACTGAATATCCTGTAAATACAACAGAGATTCATTGACCTCTTCAGCAAAATCCTGATAAATTAATATATTTATTTATAGAATAATATATATATATATCATTAATATATTTAATTGTAGAAAAACAGAATAAGCTGCTCTCATTCTAGAGAGCAAGTCAATCCTGTTCACACAGAAATAGGGATATTGCTTATAGAAATAAAAAAAATTATGACATAATGACATCAATTAATGAGACAGCAACAGATATTTCAAATGTGATTAAGGCATTGCAAATTTAGAGTAACCAGATTAAACACTAAGCAACCTCTGAGCAAGGATATTTCTGCTTAAGGATAAATGGGTAATGATCCAAAAATTAYAGAGATAGTTTGCAATAATTGACTTTTTAACATAGAGAGAGGCACAAAGAGCTACAAAAAAMCTAAATGCCTGCAATCTGTTGAAGCAGTTCTATTTATAAATGACATTTTGGGGAGGAGTATTCAAAATATGCCTCAGTAGGTAAAGAGTTCAGCATATTTCTCCCACTCCTCATTATTTCAGTGAGACACCACAGGGCCAAGTCCTCCAAAATGCTGAGAACCACTAAAGATTTTCTCCCAGATCCAGAAGGAATCAAGGGAAAGGAGGTAGTATTTTATTTTTGGCATTATTCTGGTTGAAGGAGATGCTCAGTCCTGCAAGACTCAGGTGGAGGCTGCCAGAAGGAGAATATTAAATGCAAATTTTTGTCATTATTTGTGAACCTGAGCCCCAGGATCTCTGTTCCTGCTGGGTAAAATTCCTGCTCCAGAGCTGTTTCCCTCAGCGAGGGACTCTCTGCCTTCTCTGTGCCAAACTGAGTGACCTCACACACGGGATTTTGTTGAAACCAAAGGAAATTATTTGCATACCTTGCAATAAAACTAGAAAACATTTCATTTTCTGAGCAAGCACTGCRCTGAAATGAGAGAAATTCCACCTGATCCAGGCAAAATGGTCAAGTTTTACTTCAGCTTTGTTAAATCAAGATCACCACAAAGAGTTTTAACCAAGCAGAAYTGCATGACAGAATTCCTGCAGACATATTTTTCTGATGGTAGTTTGTGAAGAAGAAAAGAAATATTTAAAAAAATAATTAACATTTTTAAAAAATCTATCTTAAACAGGACACTTCATGTGCCTATGTATGTGCTCCTGTGAAATTAAATATTGATCTCACATCTTTTTTTATGATCTTCCTTCAATCTCTGCAGCATGAGTTAGCAAATAACAACTGAATATGTATTTGAAAATCAGTATAAAATGGTCATGATTTTGCCCTTCATTAATTACAGCCTTATATACTTTTATCAAATGAGTATTTTGGGTATTTTATTTCTTTTTTAAGGCTTCCCTTCCCTCTGCTCCTCCTCATGTTGCAGTTTTCCCTCCAAGTGTGCATCCTCATGCTGCACAGCMTTGCTCTGGAGATGCAGGCTCAGGAAACGACCTGACACAGAAGATTAATGTAGAAATCTGCTTGAGCTGTTATTGCATCCCAAACAGAGCTCCCTGCCCTCCTTTCACCGCTAATTCCATGGCAGAAAACTCTTTTTACTCGTGGGCAATTTTAATCTCCATGTAAATGTCTCCTTTTCTTTGCTCCAGGGGAGCTGCCTCGGTGGGATGTGCAGGGATTCTTATGGTGGCTGTCTCTGCACTGTTCCTTCACCTCCTTGCATTTTCCTCCAGCCACCTATTTTCATTTCTCTTGGTATTTCATTTTTTCTGACCTAATTTCCCTGCCACAAAAGGCTCCCAGATAGACAAGAGAGAAATAACCCTTAAAAAAATAAAACCTATAATGGAAAGCACTGAGACTCACCTCCCATTTGCCATGGTATTGTATTTATCAACAGAAAGAAGTAAAATCCTGATTGTGCTGGAATAGAAAATAGTTTATGCAAATTATTTAATAAAATCATGTCAATATTAGARCATCAGCCTTGTGATAAGAACACCTACATTGCTTCACTTCTGAGTGTTAAGTCAGAAAACTTACCTTTCAATCAATTATTTTTACTCTTTGCCTGTTTTGCATGTCTCCAAAACCTATTCTTTCAATTCACATTGTTTCTCCTCATCCAGATATATTTATTTTGGTTCATACTTGACATCAGAGAGCTCCAGACAAAATTCAAATAATGCAGTGAATTATTTTCCCATTTATTTTATTCTGATTTAGCTACATCCATGCCTAAAGAGAAAACTTAGTCCCCATAGTTTGCTCATGTCCTGCAGTTTCTCAATGTCATGGTAAACAATATTTATTCCAAAAAAATAGCAAACATTTTAAAATTAATGACATGACAGATGTTACCTTCAACCAAAGATGTCTCAAATTTAATTTGGAGAGTATCACGCTCTGCAAAGTTACTGTTGGTGCAGTTTATTTTGRCATCATCCACACCAAACAGATCTGAAATGCTTTATGTGTCCCAGGACAACCTCCTACAATTTTTATTTTATTTCTGTTTCACCAAATAACCTTGGACTCAGAATCAGAGCTGTCTGAGGTGAGGGTGAGCCCCCACACTGCTGGACCTGTGCCCCCCTCGTGGCAACTGAGCTGCAGAACTTGGCCATGGCCAAGGGWCCCCAAGTGAATTCCTGGCCTAGTTACAAACTCTGCTCCTCATTAGTCTCCCTGTATCATCACCCTTAGATCTCTAATCTAATTAATTTCTATTTTATATAATTAATTTTTATTTTATAGCCCTGGTTTATCAGTCTCAGATCTCCTCAAATCTCATTTCAGGTTGTGGAAAATGTAAATTTCCAGGCTTCCCTAAGCAGACCCCTTACCTGTCATAAATATAGGGATTTTTTCCTCTATTTTTACCCTCTAAATTATATTTCCCAATATTTTGACTTATTTTCTTCCTTTGTGTCCTCATAGGTATCTATTTAAATTAGCCACAGCATCATTAATCTGCTACAGTACATCTATAACTAATTCACACCTTTGTCTCTCTCATATTTCAATCAAGAACAATACTTTATATTTTAGCTAGGGCAAGCAATAAAGAAAGCATTAAAAGGAGTTGTAGCTTTCCTTTTTGACAAAGAACAGAATTTTGACGCCAGAAGAAGACACCCTCATTTTGAAAGTCCAAAACACCCTAGATCTTGAAGGTATGAGATTGTCTAATTTTATTCTGTCCAAAGTAAGCTGCCCAAAGGCAAGAGGTGTTTTCAGCCCAGCTCCATTTCAGCAGAATTCTAACACAGAAACCATGTGGTGATGTGAATGTATCTGCATTTTTTTCCCCCCAGAACTCACTTTTTTAATGAACTAGTGTTATTAAAACCAGCAAAAAAATTGCTCCTTTTGTACACTTAGCTTAACTCTCAAACATTCATTTTTACAGAGTGCACCTGTAAAAATTAACCTGCCATCCTCGATGAGACCCAATTTCTTCGTGCTTCAAAGGACAAAAAAAATGAAGTCATGCCAATACTTTGGGGCCCAGAGAAGTACCTGGCTAACGTTTATACCTCACATTAGCACTGAGCAGAGCTGCTGGTTCCTCAGCTTCACATCTCCCCATTAACATCCACCATATGCCTGGAGTATCCATTTAACWCTAAACTGTAATTATTTCACCTAATTAACTGATGCATTAAACCAAAGGCTGACTCTGCAAAGTGAGTGAAACCATCCCAATTATGGCTTGTGGTGGGTATTTTTAGCCTCACAATTGTCARTGGAGTTTCCTCTGACTATGATTAATGCAAACTGATTAACTTCCTTTTTATAGCTTTAATCTTCCCARAATGTGTAAATATATTCTGGTATTACCAGAAAGTCTTGAAATTACAGCTGAGGGAATTAACTTTTTTTATTTACTGAATGTTGTCACCATCAACTCAACTCCACTGATGCTTCATAAGCCCCCAAATTATCTTTGTGATGACAAAAAAAAAAAAAAAGAAAAGAAAAAAGCAGAAACAAACCAAAAAAACAACTCAGTCTCTATTTGCCTTCAGTTTTTCAGAACACTTAACCACAGAGTCTTTTCTTTTCATGGCCTGCAGTTTTAATGTTTGCCCAGCACTGTAAATAAAATGGTTGTAATTCCAAAGAAACTCTTCTGGATTTACAGTCTTATGGTTAATGTCCCTCTGACCCCTCTAAATGCTCATTGTGTCACCTGGCCACTCCATAATGAGCTGCTTTAATGCAAAGTGCACACACRTGTGCAGTGATTAATCACAAGGGTGAGGGAGAAAACATTTTTACTTTATCAGTTACTTCTTTGCTCAGTTGCAGATCACACTGAGTCAGTGGTTTTCTTCCCTCTGACACTATTCCTTCTTTGCTCTCTAAGCTTTAAACGAAAGTGATTGTTTTAAAAGAGCAAATTCCCACTTTTGTTAGTGTTTCATTAATTTTCAGTGTTATCAGTTGGTTTCTTTTGCTTGCCCATCATCTCTGATACTCATTTTCCCCATCACCCTATCAGTGTGTTAGATAGAGAATGGGAGGAAATCCATGACTCCAACCAGAAGAAACTCTCACACAAGAGATAAAAGCTTATTTCAGGAAGCTCAGTGCCAAGTTCCAGCTTTCCTTCCAYGGATGAGTTAGCAAAATCTGGGTTATCACTGTACCCAAAGAGAAGAGTGGTGATCTTCCCTGTGTTCAGCCTCCCTGTGTCTGCACCAATGGGTTTGGTAAAACACAAATTTGGCTTCATTTTGCTGCCCTGCCTCTGTGTGGGTTCTGTAAAAGCTCGGTGTGTAAATGGCAAAGTCTCTCCCTGGACCCCTCCTAARGCAGAGCTAATCCACAAATCAAAAGCTCCGTCCTGAGCTGCATCAATGCTGTAATTACTGTATCCCTTTTACAGCCAGGCCAGGATGAAACTGAAATGAGAGATGACTAGGAAAAAAAAAACAAAAAACAAACAATATTAGTCTATGGCATTTGCTGGCTTATTGAAATTGAAATGTCACCTGAAATAATTTCATTTTGACAGCGTTTAACAGATTCAGAGCAGCATTTCCAGACTCACATGCCAAACCGTGTTTCTGTGGGAAAGCTTTTTGCCTTCCTCTCAGTATTCTGCTGAGCTCCTGGCAGCTCACCTGGTGGGCTGGGAGCCTGTGGGTGACCTGGAAGAATAATCAGGGAGCTCCTGACACCGACAGCTCCCAGGCAGCCTGCCAGGTGAGCAGCTCCGAACCAAAACATCTTTTTCTTTCGCAGGGAGTTTCAAAACACCTGGGGATCTCAAAGGAAATACATTTGGAAACACAGTCTTCCACAAAACAGAATTATTTTTCTTCAGGCAGCTCTGCCTAGTAGTTTTTTTTTTTACTTTAACAGGAATCCATTAAATATTTCAAAACCACTGAGTTTGCTCTTCCCCATTCAAGTTCAAAGAGGTACCACAACAAATCCACATTTTTGAAGTGTTGTCCCTGTAAAGGAGAGCATATTTGTCTGGGATTACAAACCAGTGGTTATTTTCCTTTGCTGTGGCATGTGCTTAATGAACATGAATAACATATTAACTAAATTGCAGGTTTCTCCAGAGGAAATGGCATAAATATCTGCCAATTCAGAAGGCAGGCAGTGTTCCTGCAGGTGTAGAGGAGACTACAGCAGTTCCCAGCCTGWATTTGCCCCTCAGAATTCTGCAAATTAGAAACAAATATGCTGAAATGAGCAGAGCTAACCAACAGAAATATGCATTTAAAAAGTAGCTGGATGAAAGGCTCCAAATTAAGGGTTTTAGAGAAAATGGTGTGTGCCTAAATATTTGACAGCTAAAGGCCTCCTATTTCTCACTTAAAATACGTTTCACTGATAAATTTTTTTGTAGAATTCCTTTCCAATTCCTGCCAGGTGAAGCCCAATTACCCCAGGAGAGATGCAGGTGAGATCAATGAGACATTTCACTGCTCAGCAGCATCGAGCAGCCTGAACAACTGTGCCAAGGCCAGCAGGAAAATAACTCACRTCCCAGAGCAAAGTGTTCTGCAGAGTTCAGAGCACCAGCACATTGCTCCTGGAGCAGAAAACTACTCCAAAATCCTCAACCATTCGCTGAAATCCAGGAAGAAACTCTACAGATTTCACATGGAGTGCCTAAACCATTTTTTTCCTGCTTTAAAATTAAGCTGAGCACATCCCTCATCAAGGCAAATATCGTGGGTTCCACAACTTCCCTTCAAAAGAATCTGCAACTCCCTATTCTTAGAATTTTAAGACTTTTTAAATACATAAGTAGCTCTCACAGTGGAGGTATTAGGGCCAGATTTTCAAAGTAGTTTAGCTCTTATTTTAGCCCTTAAATAAAGCAGCAGATTATGGTGTAGGCTCAGGTTATTGTCATTAAGCATTTYCAGAGTGGGAAGGAGACCCAGCAGAGATGTCTTGGGCACAGTTTGACCCTTTAATTTTCTCCCTAAAGAATATTGGAATTCTGATTCCAATTCTGGGTGCCATTGAATTAAATCATTAAGCATTAGGGTCCTAAAAAAATCTCACCCTTAAGAGAAAGAATGTCAATAACCCCACACTTACAGTAAATGGGACAGAGCCCACACTAAGCTGAATTTATCTGGTTGTATTGCAGCAGTTAAGCTAGGCCTGTGCATTTTGATCTTGCCTAAAATGCACCTTTCTCACTTCAAGGCTTGGGATTTACAGGAATCCCTTTATTTGGGATGCAGCCACCCACCACCCTGCCTGCATCAGGTCCTGCTGCCTCACAAAGGGGTTTTCTGCTTTCCCAGCTTTTKCACCCAGGGATTCTGGTTTGAGGGGATTCCCCCACCCATAAGCACAAAAAAATACCCAGCAGAAAGTGTTAAAAATGCTAACAGAAATTCTGACCAATTTATGCATGTGACTCAGCATTAAAGTTATTCTTAATAAAATATAAAATAATGTATAGCAGTGTGACAAAAAGCATTAAACAATAAACCCCTTTGGTTATGTAAAATAAGCTGTTAAAAACAGGAGAGGGAACAAGATGAGGGAAAAGGGGAATTTTGTAATTCAGGTTGCTGAAGAAGGGACATTAAAATAAGAAACTAAAATGCCTTAATTTGATCAAGCTTCTGCTTTCCCTTCATCTCCCTGTACTGAACACTTTTATAATAATAGACTGAACACGTGGCTTTTATTGCCAAATTCCATTCTCTGGGTTTGGGATTCCTGCCCAAACCTGGCATTTCTCCAGGGGCTGCCATGCTCWGCAGTGAGAGGTGGCACACAGAGGGCATTTGTGCATCCCCAGCTCAGTCCATGGGATCTGTGCTGCAGGACCTGCTCTGAGGTCATGATCCCCTCCCTGATGTGATGACAACTGACAGCCTCCACAAGGAGAATTGCAGCAAGGGGTTTCAGGCTTTCCAGAGTGAACCATTGCTGAGCAGGGCTTTTCATTACCTATTTTATCAACAGATGGCTGCAATTTATACAAAGGGACACAGGGCCACAGAGRGGAGGAAGAAGTTGACARGCACTASTGATAAAAAAASCCAAACTYGTTCCCCTTTCAACAAYTCTATTCAAATCTTTTCTCTCTAGAAATRATAATGAAATATATTTTGATTATACTTAAGTTAAAATATGCRTTGTCAAGTAGCCTGGAGATTACACTTGCTCACATTTAAAAATTGTATTAAACTAATGATTGCTCATTACAGCAACGATCACGTAAAGGTATAAACAAACACAGCCATGCAGGCATAACAACACAGTAGTATTTTAATATTTCATTAAATGCAAATTGCGTGGATACAAACATAGCAACCCTTATTTCATTACCATTGTTCTGTAATTTTGGTACTAAATATATCCCAAGTAGCATTGCTCAAACGAAGCTCATTTACAAAACGTTGGCCATTTCACCAGCTTGCTGCTGCTCTTAGCTTTTCAACTACTTCTTACTGGAACAATTAAAAATGGGCTTTAATCACAACTTTCAAATTTGATACCATGAGTTTGCTTAGTCCTAAATGCTTTTAATTAAAAAATAAAAAAAAAAAACAGAAAAATAATTTGATACTTAACCAGACTCTTTTCATCAGATAAGTACATCAATGCACAAAAAGTGTCTTTGGCTCTCAAATTTTTGGTTGGATTAGGCAGGGAAACAGAGCAAGAGCCTGGAGATCAACTGTTCAGTTTTCAAAGAGCTAAAGCAGCAGGACCAGGAATCCTCCACACCCATGCAGAGCAGAATATCAAGAACYAGTGAGAAAATGCAGCTGCCCAAATCCCCAGTGTCTCCTGGCAGTGTTAACCATAATCTCCTCTGCCCCAGTAACATCTTAAAGATCTTCTGAAATGATTATTGACAATTTGAGGGGAGTCACGTTGCCCCAGCTTACACATGCAGGTGAAATTAGGAATTGTAAAGATGAACCCCTGGACAGTTCATCTGTCCCTCATCCACAGGCTCTGTAGGAAGCTGCAGAGTTGTAGGATGCCTTCCCCAAGCCATGAAGGTGATGTCACCACACACTGACTCCACCAGAATTTAATTAATGACTGACATCCCCTAACACATCAGCCTATGAAAATGGAGCTCCAAAGCATCCCCTTGAAGATTTTAACCTCCCAGCTCCGTTTTCAAAGGTCACAGATTGTTAAAAAAAAAAATAAAAAAATCAATATGTCTTGTACAGCAGCATCAGTTCAGTATCTCAAGGGAAGAACCCAGAATAGCAACCTTTGGAAATCAGACAGGAGTCAAGTGTTACCCCGTGAGTCAGCAAATCAGATACTGAAAGTGATGCATTCACCAAAGCAGAGCTCAGGAGAWGGAAGTGTGTGTGTGATCCTGCTTTGAACACAGCTCCCACCAGCTCCAAGAGGAATCTGTGCTAAAGGAGATTTAAAGTAACACAATCCAATAAACACTGAGTCCCCTCAGCAGCCCAGAAAGGAACAGTGTAACCCCTGAAGATTTTAAATCTCATTTAAGTGGTGAAAGTGAGGGGGTGGGAGGCCCTGAAGCCTTAACCAGATGCATTAAAGCTGAAAGGAAATATCAGACATGGGAAATAATCGTAATTAAAATTGGAACACATGCAAGCTCCAACATCACTAAATGGAAATCCAACAGCACTATTTGGTGTTAAGGGACTGGATAATGAGCCACCCTTTAATCACCCCCATCTGCTCYTGTAAGTGCATACTTTGCAAAAGGTTATATTAACTCCAGGCACCAGAGAGTTAATTATCCCACAGAGGATGCAAGACTTACTCCAGAAATAAAAGACTCTAATAAACAAATAAAKGTATTAAAACAATCAGTTTCCCTTTTTAAATTTGCTTTCATTATCCATTGGAAGTCAACAGATTGGGGGAAAATGCTTCAAAAATTTTTTTCCTTCCCTTTAAAATGATATTTTAGATTTCTGCTTTYAAAAGCTTTTCTTAAAATCTGTGGGTTTTACAAGTTTGATCTGATTTCATCATCAAAACAAAAATTATTAGTATTAACAAAATAAGGAAGYRAAAGTAGCACTTGAATCCTCTGCATTTACTTTTAAGTGCACAACAKCTGCCACTTACAACTCCTTTTCTAGATCAAAATGTTTCCCAGYYCCTCTGTAACAGGCTGACAACTTTAGGGTCAAGTTGTTTCTCATTTTCTCTCCTTACTTTTATATTTCTGTCACAATCTTTAAAGGTCTCCCACATAACAGCTTTARAGTGTCCTTTCTTGGCATCCCTTTGGAATTACAGCAGTGGGAGCAGCAGGTCTCAGGGAATGGAGCTGGATGATGCATTTGGATGGTAGAAAATTGTACCTGTTATACCTTGAGCTTTCTCCTTTTATTTATCCCTCCCCATTTCCACGTGTGCTGCTCCCACCTGGCTCTTGGTGACAGAATGTGCCATTTTCTCTGTCCATTTTCCCACTGAAAGATGCTCTTGAGTTCATGAGAGCAAGTGGTTCTTTTTCTTAATTAAATTGCAAAATTTACGTGTGGTGTGACAGCTGAGAAAAAGGGAAGTTAAAATGTGGAGAGTTTGCTACAAAAACATACTTGTCATGGAAATTTCCTTGGTCCTTCCCCAGTTTCAGCCTCAAATTCTCATGGACAGAGCCATCTCTGCCTCATCAACACATCCAACAGCTTCCCACAGACCTGGTGGATCCCCATCCTGTTCTGAACTGCTTCAGGAAACCTCACTGGAAAGAAAATGTTTGCTTCTTGCAACTTCCTAGTGCCTTCCTCTTCCCATTTGATTCAAAGAGTTTTCAAAACCCACCAGCATTTCTTGACTYTAATGACTATTTACAACTGAGGAGAGGAAATAAAAAACTCTCTTGCTGTTATTAGAGCCCCAGCTACCACACAGGCTGCTTTACATGATCTGCCAACACCACCAGGCTTTATTGGTWATCCCTCACTCCTAAAACTCAGTGCATTTCTTTCAGCAATGACTTTGCTGACAGCATCTGTCAGCCAGGCTCCTTGATTTCCACAGGACTGCACTTGACAGATTGCCACGTACCCACCACTTCAGGCCAAGCAAGAAAAATGGCTTTTCAGAGCTGGCACCCATCTCCTCCTCTGACTGAGGAACAGAACGAGCACTTTTAGCTGGAGCTGATGTCCCTGGCCAAGTGTCATCAATCCACTGAGACACAAGTTCCTTTCAAGTCCTTCTGGATGTCTGAGGAACAGAAAGAAACTTTGCTGTTATGTTCCTCTTTTCCCCTCAAATAACAACCTCAACTTCAAGGCACTGAACAGCACTGAAACAGATCTTTGCACCAAGGAGGGAGTAGTTTGGCTGCCTTTTTCTTTTTAATCACTACCACAGTTCTTATCAAGCCCATGATTAAGCAGCAGAAAGTTTTTCAAGTTACAAAAASRCATTTGAATACTGCTAAAACTTTATATTTGCCATTTCCCTTTTTGGGCAAAACCTGCTGGTGAAGGGGAAGGAAACRCCTTTTAAGCTCAGTTTGCTGCCTATCTACATTCAAAATCCACTTTTTTCCTCTCATAAAATCACAACATTGTTTCAGGAATGCCTTCATATTTTTCTGGAAGCACAGCTTGCAGAGATGGMTAGGATCCTAACACTTTGATTTGGTAGATCTCAACAGTTTGGGTRCATAGTATGAGTCATTTATATTTTCACTATACTATATATTACATATTTAGTATATATATATATAGGTTTACACAAACTGTGTGTATAATCTTCAAAATAACTCACAGATGATGATCTGTACTGCAACAATGCAGCCCAGGGTTGCCAGCAGAAAAAGTTCTCATTTTCATGAACTTTGCAAGTTTTTTGCCAAATATCCATGGCTATGTGAGYCTTCCATGGACCCAAAGAACTGCTGTGAGTGAATATCTGCCCACAATTCAGATACAYATTATTCCCCTCAGATGCAGAACTCTAAAAACTGAATTGTGATCAAAAGACTCAGAAGCCAGTCAAGGAATAGAACAGGAAATTCAAATTCAAGTGCAGGCTGGGTGGAGAATGGATTTAGAACAGCCCTGAGATGAAACACTTGGGGATTTCTGGTGGTGGTTTTGGAAGGAGGGCATAGAAAATTTATCATTTTTATACAAGATAAGCATTCAAGTATGGAAGAAATAAGTTTTCCAGTGCTAGTTGAAATGTTGAACTAATGACAAATTCCAAACTAATTAAGAGAGCACTCTCACTCTTTAAAGCTGCAGACAATTGTTTCAAATGAAATGGGAATGAGCTGTRTAATAGTCACCATCCCTACACCTGACATCTGCTTCAAAGCCTCCATYCCTCCTTATTTATGCAAGAAGAGAATAAAACCCTCACTGCCTCAACAAATAACATCTGCTGCAAGTTTCTTCGTGCACAAAGCAATTGTGGAAACTTTCAGCAGCTCGTTCTGATGGGATAGCTGAACAGGCAGCAAGAATGGGCTGCTCTGCTTCAAAATAAACACTTTGTCAGAGGAATATTCTGTAAACCAGAGATTACAGATTTTTTTATGCTACTTATGCAAACTAAAGCTGTCACACTGTCAATATCTCCTTTATTTTCTTAGCAGATGATATTGAAAAGGCCATTATGAAACTGGAGTGCAAATATCACGTTTTAGGCTGCCAYAGCACATCATCTGTTGGTGTCTTATTTACTATTCAATCCCATGATGTAACTGTACTTCAGACAATAATCCCAAACAGCTTCTGCTGGAGAGAGTTGAATAATTCTTAACAACAATACATTAAAAAAAAAAATTTAGTTGGAGGTTTGCTAAATATGACAAGATGAGTTGATTCATGGCAGCTTGGACAGGAAAAATCTGTGCACAGCTTGATGTGACTCGTGTCTTTCTAATYGTCAAGATGAAGAGCATTCTTCCTCTCTGTGAAATGTTCTGGACATTTGAGACAGCTCAGAACATCTCAGTTTTATGGTTCATCCACCCCCTTTTCCAAGAATCCTGATTTGTATCCCACACATATCACTGATGTTATTTTTCCCCCTCCCCTCTTGATTTTTCCCTGGCTGGAGTGGTGGAACTGGAAGAGCTTGGCATGAGCTGTGCTGGCATCTCTGAGCAGGAACCCAACATTTCCATAGCAACTTCATCCTGCTGCACTGCCTTGGTAACCAATTTCAGATAATTATTTATGATGTTTACCTGCACTAATGTTCCAGGGCTGAATATTTTAGGAGACCATCATTCTTAAATATATTTGCTAGTTCCATGAATAAATCAATTTATGAATAGGCACATTTTTATGGTTTTGTGTAATACCYAATAAAACCCCTTCCCAAATTGCACATTTCAGTGCCTTCAGTCTGTAAATGCCCTCAAAATGACTAAAAGCAGCAAGAAAACCAAAGCCAAGCTGTCAAGAAGAACAAATTTGTAAGGAGAAGAGGGGAAAAAAAGATAATCCATTATTATTAATTACCGAGATTTAAAGGAATTTTAAAATAATTTTATTTTCACGCAATATTTGAGATTATTTTCCTTGCTCAGAAACGTGACTCAAAAAAATCTCAAGATTTTGATTCAATTCATCTTAGCTGCATAATAAACCATATCTAACTTAGAATCAACTTTTAATAATAAATTAATCAACACAGCAGATTCAAGTTTAACTTGAATGCCACCACCTCTGCCATACTACAGATTCAATTATAAATAGAAGTTACAGGCTCTTCATGTTCCATAAGAGCAGTTCGGATTATTTATTTAAAAAATATTTTCCTCTCAATAAATTGCAGTAAGCAGAATTAGACCTTATTTAACTTCAAGTACTCTGCATCTTTGGGTTTGAATTGTAAGTGCACTAAGAAAAAAGCACAGAAACAAAAAGGAAACAATGCACAAAACCAAATGTATGAGATGCATCAGACCGTTTAATGCATTATGTGAGTGCAAGAGCAAGAACCATGCTAATAAGCACTACCAAGACCATGTAAAACAGTTGAAAATCCCCTTTTTATTGTGGAAATGTAGATCCAAGCTGGCCTTGAACACACCCAGGAATGAGGCAATGCCTTTTTGATAAGCAGGGAGTGCCCTRTTGAGTTTGTTTTAAGGTCACAAAAAATTAACATGAAATTACCAGTACTCATACAGCTTTTTTTTTCTTTTTTTTTTTTGGTAGTTCAGTGTTCTCTGTCAGCTTTGAAGTGAGCACATATGTSCATAGCTGCAGACATTGTGCCTTGAAAAGTGCCAGGACAGCACCACTGTGCCAAGACAGCAATCACTTAATGGCATCGATTTCTTGTAAAACATTCCACACCAGGAAAACAGCAGGTTTGGGGTTTTTTTTCTTCACTGTCTGTTGAAAGCAGGGAACAGAAGTCTCTGAAAGAGCAGTGAAAGCAAAAGAATTTGATACCTAAAGCTCCAGATAGGTTTTAGACATGATAATTGTGTGGTCCCTTTTTGTGTGATCAAAGCCACCAATGCAGGGATATCCAACGAGACACAGGGCAGCTTCTGAAAGATCAGATCCAAAGTTTGATGGCAAACCCTCAGAGTTGGCTGCCTGGCAGAGCTCTCTGAAATAAGAGAGGAACGCTGGAAAAGAGGAATCCTCTTGAGGCTGGTCCCTGGAAGTGCCTGCAGGAGGMTGGCAGAAGGACAGACAGAAACAGGAACAGACTGACGTGGASTGAAAGATAAAGAGTGCCAAGTCTCAGAGGCAGGAATCAGGAATATGACTTAAGGATGAATGAAGAACTTCTGATAAATGGTTTAATCCAAAACTCATCGGGGACAATGCAAAGGCTTTGGGAATGGTTTGATGTGAGGCTTGTAATCTGAAATGACTGCGTTTGGAATCACTGCCTGACCAGCACATCAAAACCCAGYCAGCACTCCTTAAAAAGTGACTCCATAAAACCTCTTCTAAGACAAAGATGCCACTGCTGCTTTGAAGATACAGTCATTAAAGGATGAAGCATGTGAACAGCCAGCAGGACTTCTCTGAAGTTGAACTATAATCTCCTTATTATTTCTTACTGAGTTTTTGAAATCTTCTCTGTTGCAAACAGAAAGCAAAACTGAGGCAAACAGCCTAATCTCAAAATTACCTGTAGACTAACTTTAGTCTGAGCTTTTTTTTCCTGTGTGTATGGGCATGATCCTGTCCAATTCTAACAGCATTTAAGCTTTTTACTGTTGCATTTACCTGAACAAACACTGAAATGCAGTCTAATTTTCCCACTGTTAGCTACTTGTTACAGCTGCTTGCCACACAGTGAAAAATGAACATTTACTTTTGACATTTCACTGTAGTTAAGAACAGTAAGGAGATGTTCCTGTAAAGGAAAAACTCCACTATCACTGGCTAAATTTTATTTTAAAAAAATATCTTCATTGAAGCAAAGCGGTGTTTTGGTGATTAAGAAAAAAGACAATTACAGTAACATAAAACAAGTTCAGTGGGAGTCAGTTCTGAAGCAAACTCAAATATGCACAGAAACCCATGGAGATSCACTCATGCACAATGACTTGACACAGATCTCATGCACTAAATGAAGCATTCTTGTCCCTGTGCAGAAAATCCATCCTCATTTCTATGGAAGGGCCCTGAACAGCAGCAAGGATGAGAAGTGATGTGTTTGTATTAACAACTGACATCCAGTTTTGGAAATCTCTGTTCTCTTTATAAGATGGCACAGGCTGTGTGCTCTAAAGCATAATCACTGTCCTGCAGTCATTTTTTTTTGTTTTTCTTTTAACTTTGATTTTGAATAATTGTGTAAAACAAGACTGCAACTCAGTCTTGTTTTACACAATTAATTATAAAAGCAAATGTTTATTTCTCATTCCACATTTGGGAATGACAAATAAAAAGATACAGTTTGAGAGTATGAGGCACCAGTAGAGACAGGATATTTGTGGAAGTGTTACCCACCTTGGATATATAGAAAAGAGAATATAGCACAGCTCTGAGAGGTTTTGTCTGGCCAAGAACAGCCCAGCCCAAGATCATCTCCAAGGGGACACTTCTTAGGCTGCCTCATTGTGCTYGACTCTACAAATGAATGCATTCCAATCCCTGAGCAGCTCCAGGAATGGTGCCAGCCTTTTATGAAGAAGTGCATCAGTCAATCATCCAGTCCCACAGAGCAGGCACTCATTCCATATATTTAATGGCCTAATAGGAGCCAGACTGTTCATGTAGTTACCAGTCCAAAGAGAAAGTCAATGYCTGAGAGTAAAAGAAATAAAAGGCCTCAAATAGATTTCAGTGAAAAATTATTAAGCACAGCAGGAAATTCAAGGCATGATCCAGATAAAACTAAGTTTTAACCTGTCAGATCTTACAAATAGCTGTGGTGGAGTTTGGTGGGTTTTGGATGTTTTTATTAGCTAGCTTTATGGCTTTCTTTGGTTTTGTCTTTCTGTGGGCTTTCTTTCTACTTAAAGAGGGAATTACAGAATGCAGGGTTTTTTTTGTATACAAGATACAAAGACCTACATTCTAGCTCCTGATGCTTCAAGGATTTCTCTGCTTTGACATCGCTTCCAAAATTGTGTCTTGGTATTCAAAGAATGCCTGTGAAAGTGCTAAACACTCCTAAAACCTGTTAAATGCTTTGGTAAATGCCTTGATGGAACCCCAGCCCTGATCGTGTGGATCAAAAATTTACAAGCCCTAAAAGCAGCAGAGCCCCACCTCCATTTGTGATGCATCAACTCAAACAGAACTATCAGCACAAAATCCAGTGGGAAGCAGCAGAATTGAAACTATTCAAGCTGAAGTTTTGGAATAGACGGGGGAAAACACCTGTAGCAAAGACTGTCTCTCAACTTTCTGCCAGAAATCACGAGTGAAGTGAAGAAAGGGGGACACCTAGGGTTGTGTTTAATGAAGGACAGCAACCAGGAAAGGTTGTTCTGGTGAATGCTGAAAATCCCCCAGAAAACCCCCAGAAAAATTCATGAGTATTGTCTGGATATTAATTACTGCTTTGCTCTAATCATGGAAGTAGTAATGACTGGTCTTTATGGTGAGAGTTGGCCAAGAGCAGCCAAAGTGAACAAACAAGAGTTTTCCACTCAAAAATGACTATCATCCTACAAAGGAAACAAGAAAAGTAACCCAGCTCAGAACAAGCTTTAAAACCTTGAGCTCTTACGTGTCAAATGCATCTTCTGCTTCAGCAAATCCACTGTGCAAAGGACCAAAGCAGTGCTGAGGACCAAATCATCTTCACAGGGGTGGCTCCAGTGACCCAGTGGGTCCCCTCCACACCCCACACTCCCAGCCAGACCAGCCTTCCTCACCAGATCCACCCCACAGCCGAGTCTCAGACCTTTAGATCCTTCCAGCAATGTGATTTAGGAGAGCCACGTTCATCCCAGCCCAGGTTAAACTTGCAGGTGTCACCTCATGGGTGGCTTTGGGAACAATTCCTTTCCAACTCTTCCCCTGGGAGACTTGGCCTCATGTGAATAAATATTAATTGCAGCAGAGACAAACTGAGTTTTTTCCATAGCCCTGTAGCTGCTAACCTGTAAAACAGGTGCTTCTCTGCTGCTCTCCTGCACAACAGATATTTAACCACTCAAACAGAGAGTGAAGAATCAGGACACAAAAGAGGAAGCATCTCAGCATCCCAGCAATCAGGTCTTGGACTGGGAACAACCAGCACCTGGCAATGATGGAGATGTGCAGTTTTGTCTCTCAGAGCAGCAGAAAAAAAGAGTTCAAAGCAACACCCCAAACTCTGCTCACACACCAAACACCATCCAGGACTAAAGAAGGTGCCATTCCTCAGCTCCCCAGGTTAAATTGGACCTTTGGCTCTTGCAACAAACTACAAAGGAGCCAGGACAACAATCTCCCCCAAGAAACAGCTTCCAGATAATCTAGTTTAATTTCCCTGCACTGAATTTCATAAAAGCAATTGGAAAACAGCTTTCAGAAACAACTCCTGCCCTTCGCACCCTTGCAATGATGCAGAAGATATTTATATTTATGGAATTCCTTTTCCCTTCTATCTGATAAACTTCATAATGGAATTAAAAAGGACCAAGCTTTAAGCTCAGAATTACATGGCATTTAGATGCAAAAGGATGCATCTAAAGAATCAAAGAATGTATGGAATGACACACTCATTTACGCTTGCTTTGTTATAGCAGAGGATTCCTCATTTAGATATGCTGCATGAAAAATAGATCTCCTGCTCCCAGAAAAATTAAATGCTACTGATGCATGCATTTTTCCTGAAGTCTATTTTTGACAGACATCTATTACATTGAATTATTCTGGGTTTTATCAAGCTTTACACAACTAAATGTTGACAATAGGAGGAACATTTTTGATGAATAATTTCGGCCAAGACTGGAGTGTGGGGGCAGAAATCACTCAGTCATTAAATGAA
Source organism: Alauda arvensis (assembly GCA_902810485.1). NCBI lineage: Eukaryota > Metazoa > Chordata > Aves > Passeriformes > Alaudidae > Alauda > Alauda arvensis. The sequence goes on from CADDXX010000103.1 coordinate 488,495, forward strand.
TCCAGTTAACTTTGTATAGCTGCTCTGCTTCTTTAAAAATTATTAGTATAAGAGATCAAGAAGGCTATGAAAGTGAATAAGTCTATGTAGTAAACCTGGTTTATTATTTCATGATAACTACCCCATTACAACATGCACTGGCTGCACAGAATTGTTGAAATATAAAAATAAAATCCACATTTAACCTTGGAAAAAGCCATGAAGTTCACTGACCTCTGTCTGCAGGCAAGCACCAAGTTGGCCTGGGCTGCTTTTCCTGCTGGTCAAGCCTGATCCAAATTAAAGATGAATTTGGAACACAGGGGAATTATTTATTTACAGTAAGGAATGGGAATGCTGTACCAATGCTTTCCTAAAGAGCAACATCGACCCAGAAGAGGCAGCTGCTGATATAAAGGAGTGCATTTAGTGAAAAAATGTTATTTCTCTGAAGCACACATCTTGAGTTGACCAGCACCTGTCTCCACATACACATGAACCAAAAACTGGAACTGTATTTACAATTACACACATTAATGCAGTAAAAGAAGGTGTGAGACAAAGGTGAAGCTGCCAGTGCAGGTAAATATTATTGCTTGTACAAAAAAACTGAACAAAAAAGGGATAGATCTTCTGGTTTTCCCTTACTTTCCAGCCTGAATTTACCAAGCTTTCAAATCACAGGGAGGTATAAATTTCAGCAGAAGCCTTGAGTGGTGCAAAACACAAAATTTTACAGTCATTGAAATGCTTTAAAAGAATTTCTTGATATTAAAATGGGTGTTATGTTGTACAAATACCACATATGCAAGGACAGCAGACTGTTTAATGAAAAGGGCAACAGCCCATGGAGATGGGGAAATAAAAGTGTTTACAAGAAAGGTTACAAATCAAGACATTTCCAGAAAACCCATTTATTTGCTGGAACAAACAAAATTCCTCTGACTGCCAGGTAATGTATTTTCAGTTGTGTGCCAAAATCAGGCTCCATGTATCTGAAAGAAGATCCTCAGAACTGCACCCAAAAACCTGTAAGATTTTCAGGCACACTCATTGCTTGTTCTGCCCCCTGAGCCATAAAACTCCTGAGCCTTTTTGTGTTATCACAGAATTTGTACCTTGTTCCTCTCCAGTGAGACACCAGCTGGAACCCAGCCCATCACTGCCAGCAGAAGTGATGGGGCACAAAAGCACTCCAATATTTAGGAATTCATTTGTCTCCTCATCGTTCCCTAATCCGACAAAGCAGCTAAAAATGAAATTAAAAGGTAAAGTGCCAGAGAACAGCAGCCCAAAACAACTTTAGCTTTTTGTGGCTGGCAATTCTAATGCAGACAAATCCACTGCCTTTGGCAGTGCTACAGAGGAGCTCTTTAAAAGCATTAAATGGTTTGAGAGACGAGAGGCAGCAAAGAGGCAGGAGGCACTGGAAAACATGATCCTGTTCCTCATAAAACAGAGTCAGTYCCATCTGAAAAACAGCCCTGCATCAGCTCACCCACGTGGCAATTTGCACCTCAGCTCACAGAAATAGGAATGTTGGGGAAAAAAAATGTTTTAAAAACCTACAGCTTATTTGGCCAGAGGTAATGTATATTTAGCTCTGAGCATTTAAAAGTAACTCAAATTTGATTTTGCTCAGATGAGTGCTCAGTGTGTGAAGAACCTTGCTCAAAGCAGTGTTTGCAGGATGGAAAAAAGATAGAGATTCTTTCTTTGCTGCTTTCCACCTCAAGGAGCTGCATCCCATTCACTGGGTGTGGAGTTCCTGGGCACAGGATCTGCCAGAAGAGAAACCCTGAACAAGGAGAAATCCAATCCTGCTCACACAAAAGTGGCAATGTAGAAAAACTTCTTGAAGCTGCTCTCTGCACTCCTACACAAGATTGCTTTGGGTGTTGGGGCAGTGGGGTTTAATAGGTGCAATATTCCTTCCACCCCAAAAACCTTCTTGCTGGGTTTTTTTTTCCCCCCTCTTTTCCTTGCTGTACAAATATACTATATTCTTTTTATTTATTACTTTATTTTCTAGTGTTAATATCTTATTTCTTCATAAAGAACATTTCTTTTTGAAGAAAAAAAATAGAAAAACTTGCAAGTTCTCTAGGTTCTTAGTTGGACAAGTGGTGAGAGATCCAAACCCATTCCACACTGGCTTCCCAGAGAGGGAAACCTGGATCCCCTCCTAGCACAGAATGAGAAACTGTCCCAGCAAGTTTTGTGTCAGACCTACAGAGACTCAGCATCCAGCTTAAATGTGGTCCCTGGTTTCAAATAACACAGGCATTTAATATTCATCTTCTGATGTAGAATGAAATTTTTAAATCAAGCTGCATGGGGACTGCATGTTCAGTGTAGCAGGAAAAAAAATATTAAATTGTCATTTTAAACTAATTTATATGCTGCATTATACCCAGCATACTTCAGAGAAGTATATTCATATTTATTTACAGTTAAACTAARTTCTCTTTAGGAATAAATTTACCTTTACAGCAGCACATTAGGATCAAAGCTAAGTTACAGCAGYCAGACTTTAGATGAAATATCATCCCTAGATATCCCATTTGTAAAATAATGCTTTACTATTTCTCCACTAAGTTCTTCCCAAGGGATGAGTTACTAACACTGGGATTGGTGTTGGAAACAAGAAAAAATACTGTAAAGTACATTTATACACACACACAAACTGAATATATTTAGAAATACAGATATTTCCCCCAAAACCAAACTCTTATTATTTGAAAGAAAAAAAAAGGTGGTTTTGGAAAAGACTTAGACAATAATTAGAATTGCTTCCCAGTTGAAATAGAATTAATTTTTTTGCAGCACAGCCTTATGGAGGATAACTCTTGCTCAATGTGCCCATTTTCTTTCCTGGGCCTGTTTACAGACATAATCAATATTATATCACATTTAGATTAAACCAATTGCATCAAGTGGAGTAAACACCTGGCTGAGTAGCACACATCAGTCTGCAAAGGTTTATTTCTATTTGAAGATATTGCTCTGAATAATTGAACAACATCTGACTGCAAAAAACCCAAACCTCAATTCCATCTACAATCACAAAAACAGTATTTGCTAACCAGAGTTTTCTGTATGCATATTAAACAGTAATTTCTAGAGGAAAAAATATCTTCCAAATTGGAATTAAACTCTTGCAATCCTAAAAATAAAACCAGAATTAAACAGAAATCCTATAAATTTTAGGCACATAATTTAAGGTCAGATCACCTTTCTCAGGCTTTATAAATGTTTATAAAATATTTATAATGGTTTCTAAAATGTTTATAAAAATGTTTATAATGGTTTATAAAAYTGATATTTGCCACATTTGGCAGCCTGCCAGGGGACATCACCAAAGAGGAAGCAAATCAAACCAAACCCACAATTTGGAAGAGCTGGAATGTTTTGATACAATGGGAATGTTTTCCTAACTTGTACTTTTATACTCTAAGTCACAGCTATATTTAAAATGTCTTCTATATACTACAATTTTGAATATGCAATATTTTTCTTCAGAAATACCAAGCACAGGATGATGAAGCTGCAATATGCCCCATCTGAGAGTAAACTCTAAAGAAAGAGAGGACTTTTGGCAGCACCCAGTGAAGCCACTCCTGTTCCTTACCCTGCTGATAATAAATCATAATAAACCCAGCACATCAAATCCTACAGGCCTGATGACACAGAACTACAGCAAGAGAGCTTTAATTTAAATGGGAATAGTGCAGAATCCAGAGTTTACAGCTGGACAGTAAACCAGGTTTTTCCCAAATGAGCCTGAATCCAGGTTTTTTTGTGCTTTTAGTCCAGGATTTCTTTAGGAATCTGGCACTTGCATTCCTGTGCTTCTGCACTGAGGCATCACACACCAATGAATATCACAGATGAGTGTTACTAGAAAGCCAATTAGATGGGCATGGGAAAGGAGAAAGGCCAAACAATTGGGAGGAAAAGTGAAGAAAAATGAGCAATTGCACTCTATAACATCAAATTTATCTTACATGAATGTGACACTAGAAAGAAGAGCTGAAAATCTTCATCATAAAACAGCACACATGAGTCAAGTGTCAGTTCTGCACTGAATGTTTCAAGTTACTTCTAAATAATGCACTCACTGTTCTGGGTATGATGGTAACAGGAGCCAAAAGTGAGGGAGATTTAATGTGGTAACACTTGGTGTGCACTCAATTCCATCTGAGAGAGAGCTGGAAAAGCCAGCTCAGAGCTCCCCACTCACCCTGGCACACAGCAGCAGGTACAAGTCAGATCTCTCTGCTAAGGAGACAAATTTTACTTCTGCATTAGCAAAATGAGCTTGGCTGCCTCCACTTTCTCTCACTGTTTTAAACAGGGTCAGACCCAGAGAATAAATAGGGCTGGAATAACACTGAATGCCACAGAGGCTCGTGATTTCAGACAGCAGTTGTAAAAAGTTGTTTGGTTCAAGGGCATTCCACTAGAAATAATAACAGATCTTCCAATAATATTGGCAACTGGAGGCATAATTTGGAAGAAAGTTGAAGGCAAGCAAAGCCTATCACCTTAAGCTTCCTTTTTAAAATTAAATTTGAAGTGAAGAATGCACTTCATGTTTTGATTTGCATTTAATAATTACAGTCAGTATCATTATTAATTATAMCATTTTATGGTCAAAACACTCATTTTATTCACGGCTGCATCCATCTCCACTGCTTTGGAATTATTTCATATTGCAGRGTTGTTAATGTTTGCTCTTCTGAATCATGGCAAATGCAGTAGAAATTCAATAAATTATTTACATTTTTAAAGACCAGAAGCTTATTAACATTTGCCTGGAAGAGTACAWCCATGCTTTGCTCTGAAGCTGAAAATGTAAATTGGCATCTCCTGGCCTGATTCTCTTCTCACTTCGTCAGTGTTGTTCTCAGTTAGAATGGTCCAAATGAGATAAATCAAGCCCAGGGCATTTAAATACCTCCAAGAATAATTCCCTCACACCTTCAGAGCTCTGCACTGAACTTGGATTTGCCAACTGCTGCAAAAGCAGAGCCCTGCACACACTCACAACATCAAAAAAAGTCTCAATAATAGAAATTCCTACTTCAAGATTTCCAAGTGGAGCACATTTACAGTGAATTTCTTTGGCTTTATTGGCAACACAGGGGGGCACATGAGGCAGACAGAAAATAAAGATGTACCTCTGGCTCCTGAAGCTCCTCCTGCTCTGAAGAAACCAAAACACACACTGCTGAAATTTTCTGAAGCCAGCAGGGAAATAAAAACACCTGCACTTATTGTAAGAGGTGAGTCAGGCCATATTCTGCCAATCTTCTCATAAAATACAAGAAAGTCTGTGGACAGTRTGGGTGAGGCTGTGAATCTGCAGGTGAAGACTCTAGACTGAAGCAAATAAGGAGGGAAAGAAGTTGGTAATGAGGAGTAAGGGCAAAAATGGGAAAAATTACAAATTAAGTGTGGGTAAATGAAACAATTTGTTGTTTCCAACCCAGTTTTTATTCAATATCTCCACTCCATCACCCCACAGCTGAAAGGCCCTTCCTGGATGGAATGCAGGAATCCTGCTGCTGGACTCTTCATTGTTTTTTTATTTCTAATCCTCATTACAGCAACACCTTGCATGATGCAGGAAATTCCCCTCTCCCTTCTCATTGCTACCTCAGCCTAATAGCCTGGAGCTGATTTATTTTCTCTGGATAAAATAATATTGTGCTGCACAAAGTTCAATGAGCTATAGAATGCCCCAGAAGAATACAGTGCTGCATGAATATGACAAAGTAATCTCATCTTCTCTCTATACAAAAGGGGGGAATAATTTCCTGTTGACAGGAGAATATTTTACTAAAGCAGAGGCATCAGACAGCAGCCTTTCATGGAGAATGGGGCTGGGGAAAACAGTTTAATAATCAGCAGTTTATGTGTCCTGACAAGGGCTGTGTACAGCAAGCATYGGAGATGATTTATAGGCAGGAGTTACAAAGGGAATAAAGGCTTGAAATGACAGTGAAAACCAGCAGAGCTGCTGGTCATTGTCATCATGACAAAACGGGATGTTTTTTTTGTTTGGTCTTCCTTTTTTATTACAAGAGAGATGGTGATTTCAACCTGAAGGCACTGTCACATTGCTCAGCCTGAGCAGGCTGCACACAATGCAGATCAGATCCTCTCAATAAAGAGAAACTATTGCRTGACCTTTCTGCAGAGGGGAGACAAGTAATTCATTTTGCTGCAGCAAAAGGCTGACAGAGGAGCACATGGCTTTTTTTTTTAATTCCCACATACCTGGGGCCTGCAGGAACAGCAGGGAGCCAGGCCAGGATAAGCCTGTTAACATTTAACCTGAGCAGAAAAACAAAAGGGCAGCTCAGCACTGGGAGACAGAAACAAGAGAGCTGTTCCCTGGTGTTTCCTGGGGCAGGGCATCTTTGGGAGGGTTGTCTTAAAACCAAAATGAGAGATCTGTTTGAGGGAGTGACTCCTTCAGCACCCTCCAAAGGCTCACAGTCCTTAATTTCCAAAGATGGATATGAGCACAAAGAGGTAAAGTRACTTTTWAATTAATATCTCAAGAAAATAGGGKTTTTTTGCCAAACCTACTAAKTTTTTCYKRARCAGGTTTYCCCTGCTCTCCAGAGATTWGGGCAACATATCTTGGATTGCCTAAACTTCCCCCCWCCCYYCTCAAATCTTTCAGCAGGGAAATASAAAAAAAAAAAAGCCTTTAAATCTCTCATGGCTCAGTGGCTGAATGTCTGAACACGGGCACACTGATATTATATCACAGCACTCTGCCCCAGGGCCACTCCTCAGCTCACTGTTTGTGCAGGGTCTGCTGGGAACATCACTCAAAAAAAGGCTGTTCAGGAATGAGGAAATCACTGTAGAAGTGAGCACAAATCCAGTGATGTGCATACATTGTACTCCAAAAAAGGCAGGGYTCTGAAATACCATCCATGCACATGGTGCATTACAGACTAATGAGATTAGCTTGGGATGCAGATGACAGCAATAAAACAACAGAGGAAYTCCATAAATGCTCAGAACAGAGCTCTTAGACTTCATATTTGGCACTTAAGGCAATCTAAAAGAAAYACCTTCAAAAACAGAGCAGGACCCCAGCTCAGAGAAAGCTGCTTTCCTCAGTTCAGCCCTGAAAAAAACTGAGCTTTAACAAGTGCTTTAATCTCAAGTGCTCAAAGTAATTGGGATTTCCCCTTGCTGCCTTGGAATGACCCCTTGAGCCTGCCACAGCACAACCTCTGAACTCAGGTCAGGGATCCACTGCAGGGCAGACACAGAATCTGCTTCATTAGCTCTGCTCTGCACCAGGGATAGGAGAACTCTGCATCTTGAACATGGCTAAAATTCCTGCACAGTCCCTCAAAAACAGTGCTCTGGTTAATTGTGAATATTGGCAGATTTGGGGGTTAAAATTTAAGTGTACAGCAGTTCCCAGCCATGATAAAGAGATGGAAGTTTTTGACCACTTTGAGTGAAAACAACACCCCAAAATTCCTGCTCCTCAGGGCTGCTCTCCCTGCATGCTGTGCCTCTGCCTATGAAGCTTAATTCTTGATATTGATATTCATTCAATTCATAAGTTCATTTCTTCATATTTGGGTTTAAGGCAAACCCTTTCTGACATGTAGGAAAGATCAGAACAGATTTCTAATAAAGATCAATTCTGCTTGTGAAACCCTAACCTGTGCACAGCTAAGCACTCCAAACTTACACATCAGCATAAAAGGAGAAAAAAATCCCCTCAAAACAGTTAGAGGCAACACATCCCCTTATCTTATTTCCACTCTTTTTTGTGTACACATGCTGAATAATCCATTACACCCATTATCAAATCATCAACAACAAGACAGTACAACAGCAACTCGGAATTACAGCACAGTTTAAATCCAAACTGCTTGGAGGAGACTCTAACAGGATGATGTGGCAGCAAGAACTAGCAGAAATGTAACATTAAAAAAAAAAAAAAAGGAAAAAAAACTGCTTTAAAAACAAGCATTTTCCTGTCCAAAGCTTTCCACCCAAGTCCAAATACTCTGAAGGTGACACTCAATAAATAGAGGCAAAAAAAGGCTCCCAAAACCATTTAAATGGTTTCAGTCATCTACACTTGAAGGTGGGTGGGGGACAGTATTATAAATGCTGAAAAGGCTTTAAGTTTTCTAGCAGTAATCATTTAAGCAGCTATTGCAGAACTACTTTGTTTCAGGATTTTGGTTTCTGTTAACTTTTTTAAAGTCATCCAAGGGCAGGTCCCAGCAGCCAAACACACAACCCACACCCCTCTTTGTGGTACAACAGCAAGGAACAATAATGTAAATAAGCTTGGAGAGGATGAGGAACCAACCTGAACTGCTGAGGGAGCCTCGGGAAGGATGAGAACAAAATACCAGTGCAATTAACTGGTAAAGCTGCCTTATATACCCTGGGAACAGGCACCAGCTGGAGCAGCTTGGAGCCCAGGGGGGAATAAAGTGATTTCAGGTGGAGCCAATGATCCATCAGGGATGTCCAGGGGTTCCAACTGCTCAGCCCTGTGCCTGGACAAACTCTGCCTTTCTATGCTGTGCCTGCCTTGGTCCTTCAGAGCAACCAGCAGCAGGAATTTCTGCTGTCCCTGGGGTTGGTGGGGGACTGTGGGAATGTTCTTCCTCATGCCTGACACTCCCATCCCTGCTTAAATTCCTGTAACAAAGGAGCACAAAAAAAAAACCAAAACAAAAAAAAACCAAAACAAAAAACCAAACCAAAACAAACAAAAAAAAAAAACCTTAATAAAACCACCCCACATTAAAAGATATCAGCTTAATTGATAGATTCTGGTAACTTCTTCCAGGTGAATTTTCCAGAGTAAACCTTTTAACTTTCTACCAGAGGAACTAGTCCATCACATCAGACATACTAACTTCAGTGCAGAACTTTGTTTTTTAGAAGGCAATGTGTCTATTTTTTAAAAATCTGCATGGCCATGCCAAGCATCTCTGTTTAGTGCTTCAAATTAAGTGTTTCAAATAGAAGGAGGTGTTGATAAAAAAGCCCCCCACGGTTTTGCATCTGTACTACTGAGAAACAAAATCATTTTGCCTCGCAAGATATAACGCCTTGAATATTTTATCACACAACCATATTATTAATGATTTTGTAATTAAGCAAATCGAAATTCCAGCTGTGAGGAGCTGGGTTTTCCACACATTTTGCAGGGCACCATAAACAACGGGGACAAAGAAAAGCAAGGAAGGCTTCATTTTAACTGAACATTTCACAAAGATGACAAGGGGCAATTCCTCACCTCCTGGATGTGTTTCTGCAGGTTGTCAYAGCCCATACACTGAAATCTTTCATGCTCCAGTGTCTTGACCCCTGTCCACCAGTTTTCATCCTCATGCAAAGTTTATCATGTCAAAGATTAAGTTACTGTCATGCYTCTATTTTCCTTTAAGGGAAAAATACATCATGCACATCTCAGTGACTGCCATGAGCACTGAAAGGACACTCTGAGTATTCAAAATGTGCAGGGAAAAGGACAGGGAGCAGGCAGGTAAAATATCAGCTCAGACTGGAATTTATGAGTGTGTGGATGAGGGAAGCTGGAACAGTTTTACAACCCCAGCTGTGGTGGTTTTTGCCACAGAGAGCTGYCACAAAGCCAGGGCTCACAGGTGACATCCCAGCTCCCTTTGAGAGGGCTGCTCCCCTCCAGGGAGGTGTGGAAAAAAAGCTGGAAGATCTGCTGAAAAAAAAAAAAACCCAACAAGAACTGAATAAACACTTTAAAAGTGGGAGCAGGAAGCTTGAGGGAATCACCAGCACTCCAGGTGCCAGCAGCAGGAAGGAATTTATTAATGACTTTGAGACCCCACTGCTGAGATTGCCCACTGTCGAGTGCCCACCTGCTTCCAGGAATTTGGAATCTGGAGACTCAAAACACACGTCCTGCAGAGTGGCACAGCTCCAGCTGGGAGTGAGTTCCTGCACCTGCAGACACCCTGGGCCCAAGGGAGGTGACAGATCTCTGCCTGGAGCTCAACAGCAGCGTGTGGCCAAGGCAGCAGGGAGCTGCTCCAGGGCATCAGCTCCATTCCCAGCTGGAATAAAGGCATAAGGAGCATTTCCAGCAGTCCAATGTCACTGCTTACCCATGGAATATGGTGGTAATTCAAGYAGCAGGTAAAAGAATTCTCCTTAAATGTTTCTGAGGGGCTGTGCTTTTTGGATTTTTTATATTTTTTTTTTAACTCTGCTAAAGAAATCAACAAAAAGCCAGATCAAATCAGAGGATTTTCACTATTTCTCTTGCTTCTGTGGAATTTGTGAAGCACGCTGTAGAAAAAATCACCTGGATGCCAGGTGCCCACCAAAGCTCCTCCACCACTGCCCTCCTCACCTGGACAAGGGAGGGGAAATAAAATGCAAGGAACATTGAGATGAGGGCAGGGAGAGATCACTCACCAATTACTGTCACAGACAAAACAGTTTGGGGAAATCAATGTCATTCATTAGCACTTAAATGAGGGTGGGGAATGAGAAATAAAACCAAATCATTTTTAAATAATTGATTTTAAATTTTAAATAAATAAAATTTTAAATAAATAAAATTTTAAATGAATAAAGAAATAAAAGGCCTTGCAGCCACCCCTCCCTTCTCCAGCAAGGGAGAAATGAATTCCCAGTTTCCCCACCTGCCTCCCCCTGTGAGGAGCAGGAAATGGGGGCTGCAATCTCCTCCCTGCAGGTTTTCTGTGCTGCTGCTCCCTCCTCACGCTATTCCATGGATGTTTTTCACTTCTTCCCTCCTCTCCAAGAGTTCTGTTTGCTYGGATGGATTGTGTTCAGTGGGTTTGGGTGGTGACAAAACAGAATTAGAATTGCAAATTCCCCCCTCTCCCCAGGAGCTGCCTACGTGCAGCCCCAGCCAGGATGCAGCCCTTGGCAAGAACAGCCTGGCAGCAAGGGAATGATGGAAAAAGGAAAAGAGTTAATGGGAAAAATCCATGTTCAGGGCAGTCTTTKGAGGTCAAACACCATGAAATGATTTGGGGTCCAAAACTGATTTCAGTGTAGGGGAAAAAAATATACCATTTCCCATGCAATTTCAGAAGATCACAGTTGATATTTTCCAGAAAAACCTGAGCAGGTGGAGTAAAAGTGAATTTTAATGCATTCATTAGTGAGAAAACTAAATTTCAAGTTGGTTTGTTAAGTGTAATTATGCTTTACTCAGTCATTTCTTTCTATTAACCATTTTACACTGCTCCAGTAATTACAGCCAAGWGCATTTGCATGTGATTTGGCAATGCAAGTTGTCCTTTGCAGGTTTGTCACATCATAAGTGGACTTTTAGAGGGACAGATAAGATGTGGATGTTGCTGACTGCACTTAACCTTAAAAGTTACAAGGAATAAACGAATTATTTCAATATTCACAGGTGTGTCCAAGCAAGAAATAATTACACTGTGACATGGGTGAGCAAATCAAATGTGAAAAGTAGGAGAAGCCTTGGTAAATATAAATGGGAGGTTTTTGATTACTCAGGGCCAGACTGGAATACATTAAAGGAGATATAAAATGTGGGTTTGGTATCAGATTGTTTTATTTGAGTGCCCAGCAYTGATACCAGGGTGTTATTGCCAGGTCTGAGAAGCAGTGCAGCAAAAAGGAACTGTGTAAAGGTAGTGAGAAAGCTGAAGTTATTTCAGTCTCAGCACAGGTCAATCTCTCAGGCTTTTGACTAATTTTAACTCATGCAAATCTCCCACTAACTCCAAGGAATTTCACCTGAACTGGAGCAAAACCAGTAAAAAAACTCTGGTCAGAGATTTTTTTTGGCAAAATGTGTGATGCATTGCTGTGTGGGAAGCAGCCACAGGAGTGAAGGGTTTAAAAATCCACACAAAACACCTTTCAATCAAATCAGCTCTTCTTTCAGAGGCAGTGTCTAAAGTGGTGGGGTGAGACAGAAATGAAGAGGCAGGAACTTCCTTTCCACAATAAATTCTCAGGCAGATATTACCAGTCAAAATATGAAAGGTCTAGAAAGATCTCACTKTATTTATTACCATTAGCAACACATCTAGAATGTAAAAATAATCATTCTAAAAGGAATTCTCAGAGGAGAGCCCATTGTCAGCAGAGACACTTAGCTTGAGATGGAAAAATCACGTGAAGGAATACAGCAGAATGAGCTAAAATTAACTTCACATGGGTAAAAAAAAAAAAAAAAAAAAAAAAAAACAACAAAACAAAACCAATCCAAACCCTCTCTGAGCCAATCTCTGATTCCTTGGCTCAGCCCACGAGGTTCTCATGGCATTTTTCTCCTCCTGTCCAGCTGAGTGGCTTTGGTGGGCACCTGACATCCAGCCAAGGACTCAGAGATCCCTGACACCACAAAACTTACCCTCAACAGATAAACCATTTTCTCCCTGTCTCATGATTAAATGACTTTTGAAATGATTGTCCTCTATTTTGAATTCAGCATGAATTTACAGTGGTGTTTCTGGTGTCTTTATTGCTAGAAGGCAAAAGTTTAAATAGTTTTTTTTCTGTCCTAATAGAATCTATTTCTTTTTAATAACAGCAAAACTGAATGACATGAGTTGCATATCAATGTTAAAGCAATTAGTCCAAGAGAGATTCTGACCTGGGGAGGTCAGAATTTTTTTTCCATCAGTTTGACAAACTGGTTAATAGTTGAGGCCAAATTTTATGGAAGTTGGGATGTTACTTTTAATTAACATACCTGATTTATTGCCCCAARTAAACATCCTGCATGATATAATGCACCAGTTACTTATTTCTCAGTGTCTGGGAATGAAAACAAGTCTTGGAGGTCACTTACACTTGGAGGTTTTGTTCTGTCATTACCCACTCATAAAAGTTAATAGTCCTTGCTGCTTGCCTGGGCTCAACATTAAACTCTCAGATGAGTTAAGAGAATGTGTTAATTACTGTTCATTACTGTAGGAGTTCATGTGAAGCTACTTGGAAATTACAGTCAACAGAGATGATGGAGAATGTGCTGTGTTGGGTTTTTTTTGTGTGGAGGGTGGCATTAGGAGACAAGATCAGAGGGACAGGAAAAGCTGAGCTGTCAAAAGTGAAACTTTTTGGCAGTACNCTCTCAGATGAGTTAAGAGAATGTGTTAATTACTGTTCATTACTGTAGGAGTTCATGTGAAGCTACTTGGAAATTACAGTCAACAGAGATGATGGGGAATGTGCTGTGTTGGGTTTTTTTGTGTGGGGGGTGGCATTAAGAGACAAGATCAGAGGGACAGGAAAAGCTGAGCTGTCAAAAGTGAAACTTTTTGGCAGTACCTGTCCTCTTTGATGAAAGTTTAATGGGAAGAGAATCCTTAGTCTCAAATGGGGGCTGATTTCTCTSCTTTTGCCAGGGCTATAAAGYCATTTCTTGAGGTGAAGKGACTCACTTCAGTGTGAGAGRTTTTTGGTTGAATATCTCTGCTGGRTTTGTGCTGGGTGTGGAATCTCTGCCAATTTTTGCTGAAAATACCTGCAATCAGCAGCAGGTTTGGGGCCATTTTGTCAAATATTACTTTCWGTCTGAAGTTTTCATTAAAACACTTCAGAAGGATCTGTGTTCCTGCAAACAAAGATAGATCTCTAAGAGATCAAGGATTTAAAGTCTTTGTAAGGGCTGGCTTTAAATCAGAGCAGAAGATGGATTTCCTACCTCCTTTTTTTCCTTTAACACCCCAACATTAATATTCCATTTTAGCACWGTTCTGGTCACCATCTCTCCATCTTTCTCTCTATGTGTGACACAGATCTGACTTGRAGGTCTGGAACTTTTTGTGGTTAGATTTTTAGACATATCTCTGTGTGGTGAGAGAAAATATGGAACTGTGGCCTGAATGACAAAACAATTTCCTGCAGATTATTTCAGCATTTTACATCAAATAGCTGCTGGCTTCCTTATGGAGATATATTTTGTATGTACAGAATTCTGTTTGCTTTCAGCTTCACAGGTCACTGGAAATGATCTCTCAAAGTGGGAATTAAATCTGATGGAGACACACAGGCTCCCTGTTCAGGTCTTTTTTAGGATGCAGTTTTAAACAATCTCTGCATAATTTGTGCCACAGAAAGGGAGGCAGGAGGGCAGGATGTGCATGTCAGCTCCCTCTGACAAACCAGACAAAAACTGCCTGTTCTGCCCTCACCCCAAGCACCACCCCTGGAATCACCCCTGTGCTCCTCAGCCTTGTGCTGAACCAATGCTGTATTTTTTCCTATTTAATCCAGATTTTCTCTTTAATAGAAATCTTTCCACCAGCCCAGTTCACAGTGCAAATACAGGTCTGAATAAGCAGTGGCTCTGGTTTAATTTTCAAAATAATTCACCAGCAGGTTCATGGGGCAGAGGGGGCAGATCTGTTGGGCTGATTTGAGTTCTGGTAAAGAAACTTTAATTATCTGGAGGATGTTGGGCTCTCTCTAGGATTCAATACTTTCTCAGTTTTGATAATGTCTGTACCCAAGGTAACCAGGGATAATTTATTTGTATCTAATAATGCTCTTCTTGAGCMCAGGAACAGTGGTGGGGACTCCAGAGAAAGATACAATATTTGAAGGCAGAAAAATTAAATTTTCAGCCTGCTGATCATTGGGAGTGGCTGTGGGATCATCCCAAACTCCTGGGACCTGCAGCCTGCTGGAATCCTGATATCAGCAGGGCTGGGGGTGGAATTTTCATGGGCTTTGTGGCCTTTGAGACAGGTCTGCTAATAAAGGAACCTGACCTCAGCTGCCCCTGCTGGCTTCCAGAAACCAGACAGAGTCACTCAGACAATATCAAGTTATTGTAATATCTGTTATTGCTGCTTCTTTTTTGAGTCRGGGCAAATTAAATGAGACAGTACAAAATCAGTTAGATAATACACATTCAAAGGTACTTTAGTGGAGATGACAGTGTTTAGATGGAGAAAGACTCTCCAGAAAGATGTAATTTCCTTTTTTTTTCCCCCCTAAATTAATTTTCCCACATGAAAGTCCTCAGAGACTACCTGGGGAATTAAAAGATCTGAAATAGCGTTATCTTTTAACAGAGAATAAAATGAAAACAAAGAAGCAGCATAATTATGAGCTAACCATTAGGAAGTTCTYAGTGCTAATGTGCAGCAGAGGTCAGAACACTCATGATTTATAATCTCCATCAAGAGAACAGAAGGCTGCTAAGAAGGGCTGCTCTTCACAGCAGTGAGAGAATGCTGCACAGATAAYAGCATTTCCTTCATGACTTTGTCACTGGGCACAATGAGCTGATTCATTAGACAGACCTATTCAATACAAATCCACTTAATATTAATACCTGAAAGGTTTAAAGCGTTCCAGTGATCGCCTTACACAGGGCTGTTGTTCAAAGAGAGAGCTGTGTGCCCTGCCTCACACCCAGACAGAGCTCAGGGCTGTGCAAACCACGGACAGACAGCCTTTAACTCTTGTGAAAGGCTCTGGTGGGACAATGGAGGTGTCTGAGCGTTGTCACAAACCCTTCTGTGCCACTCCAAGGCATCAGAGAGGCCACAGCCAACCCTGCTCTGAACCTCTGATGGCAGCACAGAGTAAATTGTCTCAGTCTTGGCTTGTAAGAGAGTTCTGGGACAGCAGAGAGCCCTCACTCTCTGCTTGTTGTGTGTGCTGCCAGGGGTTTGATGGCAAAACTGGAGGAGAACTCCACCAGGCTGCTCAGCCATCATTGAACATCCTTTAGAGATTCCCTGGCCTGCTCAGCCTGTCCAGGGGCAGGAGCAGGGRGACACAACCCTCTGCTCACAGAGGAACCTCCCCATGTTCCATTCCCTTGCAGCTTTGGGGGTGAACTGTGTTAACCTTCCCACCAAACAGGGCACACAGGGGATATAGAGGTGATAAAGATGTAAAATTATATAATATTTCAATACATGGTGTTGCAGTGCAATGGAGCAATTGCAGTAGATATCCTCTCTGAATTGAGTTCTCTGTCAGTGCTGAAAGGAAATGTCTGTTAGATCTTTAACAGAAAGTGGGATCATTTTGAATTTGCTGTGGGTTGACCTTTGCTGGATGCCCACCAAAGCTGCTCCCTTTCTCCCCTCTTCAGCTGGACAAGAGAGAGGAAATACAATTAAAACCTCAAATWTTTGAATATTTAATTTTATTTTAAAAGAAATACTTATAGTGTTCTCTATGCTAAAACCAGAGAATTTTTAGGGATCTATATTGATTCCTGAACAGCACCTTAGCAGTACTTTGCTGGTATAACATGCYACCAACATCTTCAGGGTCACTGACATACAGTCCAAGCTGTAAGGAATAAAATCTCATTTTTTCCCAATAAAATCTCATTTATCCCTTCAGGGATAAGTGCTGCAATGCAGTGGACTCCTTGACTTTGTGGTATAAATTGTGCTTAACTACTCTAATTCTTTTCTTCAATTTGAAATTGAGCAACTCTCAAATCCACTTAAGAATGTATTTTATGGGAAAAAAAAGCCATGTAAAGCTGTGACATTGAGATTCATACACTGCTTATCACCTTCTGTTCTCTTCTCTTTCATGTATAAATATATTAAGGTCATTACTTAATTGGGGGGCACAGAATTATTAAGTCTTTAGCACAAACATCAAACACTCCTGAGTGTTGAAACCCTTTTGTGTCTCCAGACACAAAAGCATCTTTTCTTTCCCCTTCTAAATTGAAAGAGAGGTGTCAGACTGTTTGTAGAAATGCATAAATAAATAGGCAGGAAGATTTGGATGCACAGAAATTCTCTGGCAGGAGAAAAGCTGTGCACACTTGCAAAGCTGTGCTAAACCCTTGTGCAATGGCTGAATGCCAAAGAGAGGTGCAAGGCAGAAAATCAGGGATTGTTCCATTAAAGAAATTATAACACTGGCCCAGAGCACACAGATCAAATCCTGCCAGCACCAGGTATTCACAATTTCCCTGGGCTGTAAGGGAGACATGAATGATGGGTTGGGATTGAGAGCTGATCATGGTGAGGAGTTCTCTGTTTTCTTCCCAGAGGAGATTTTACATCTCTCAACTCACAACTGCAAGGAACCCTCCAGAACCAGGGATTCACTACTACTTCTTCCAACCTTCTCCTGAAATGGTTTTTTTTATCCTCAGAAAAGTTTCTGCTGCTCACCCTCATGAGAAAGAAATGCAATTAATGCAATCAGATGTGGCTCAAGGCTTGGCAGTGTCTGGAGGCAGCACAGGTCAGCTGCTGACTCCCAGTTTTGCACTGGAAGCAGATTGCATCCTTCATTTTTAAGGCTGTTCAAAACCCTGCTCTATTCCACCTCYCAAAACTTCCAGCTGCAGCATTGTTCTGTCAGCACAACCAGCATTCCCTGCTACTTTATTTTTATTTTTTTTTCAGAGTATTTAATGTTGTTCTCCCATGCTTGGGGGCTCTCCATCAAACTCCAGAGGCCACCCAAAGCAGATTGTGCAGAACCAAGTGCTGGACAAGACCTTTGTTCAGCCAGCCCTGCCTTCATCTGCTGCTGTAGAGTTAAAAATGAGGGTTAAAAATGAGGGAGCAGGTGACAAAAGGTGTTCCCCTGACACTGAGCACTGMTCCTCCTCCCTGCAGTGATCCCTCCTCATTCCCAGCATCTGAGCCACAGCATTTCCATTGACAAACTGATCATCTCTAAGTGGATTTGAATCCCTTCAGCAGACAGATTTCTTGAAGATTCTCTTYAGTCTAACTGGAAATATTTCAGATTTTTTAAAATTGTAATTACGTGGAATTCTTTTTTTTTTTTCTTTTTTTTTTTTTTTTGTATTATGGTTGTTGGTTTTTCTGCAGAAATTTTAAAGCCAAGCTACTTCAGGGCAGAATCCTTCAACTTTTCTTGCCTTTCAGCTTATTTTTGGGTCAGCAAATGCCGAGCATAAACTTGCTAAATCCAAAACAACTTGAGGCATGAAAAAGTTGAGCTAACTACATTCAGAAAGTCTTTGGAAACTGTTTCAAACCAAGTTACTTGTTATCTGTGCAGAATGGCAGAAACACTCTGCTATTACTGCCACCAAATTGGACTTAACATCTTTCAGTTGACTCAATGCACAGCCCAAGCAGGAGACCTGCCTTTCTTTTTACCAAATGAAGTGCTAAATATTGTTTTMTTTGCTTTGGGTTTTGAGGTTTAGGCTGACATTTGTTGCTGGGGATTTTTTTTTCAGTGTTTGTTTTATTTAGTTTGTTGGTTTTATTATTTTATTTTTTAAAATTAACATATGAATTGCTTTCTAAGTTTGTTTTTATATAATTCAAAATACTCATTTTATTCACCATTCAAGTAATTTTTATATTTAACTAGTATTTAACTGAAATATAAATTTTTTGTATGCTCTCACAGGCGAGTCAGAGCTTCAAATGTGTTTTTGCAAAAAATTACTGTACAATATCCATTGAGTTTAAGCTGAATAAACTATTCCCTAAATATTAAAATTCATGAAATTGAGAGTTTATTCCTTCTTTACTAGATTTCTTTTCCCAATTCCTTCTTATTTGGCTTCTCATTCATATCTTCCATTCTTGGAAGCCAGATCTAAACCCCRTGAAATCCACTGGAGTATAACTTGTGAGAAATATATGCAGAAACTGTTTTTTTTTTACTCTGTTCCAGCTGTGTATTTCTTATGCTTATTTCCTCCTCAAGTCTGAGTATTTAACAGCATTTCAGTCTATTTGCCATGCTGCTTTTCCCAGCATTTCTGATTTTCTCTCCTGGCTTCTGCTCAGACTCCAAACCCCCAGCCCATYCCAAACCTTCTCCCCAAATAATTACTAAAGTCCAGAACTCCTGCATGCTGAATTACCTTTCACTCAGGCTCTTTCTGCAAGCAGGAGAGGAGGAAGAGAAAAAAAAGCTTTARTTTCTCTGCTGAAATTCAAATTGAAAATGAAAGCAGGTGCTGCCAATAGCTGTGTGCACAGTTTGATGTGAGCATCAGAGTCATTCTCCCCTGCATTCATTATCATTCCACCGTTCCTAAAAATATCCCTGCATTTTTCATTGTTTCCTCTGGTGCTGTGAAAAGGGGGCTGGCTCAGGAACATTCATCAACTTCCCAGAGACGTGGAGTCGTTATTTTTAGGCCTGTGATGCTTTTTCTCATTCCTSTCCCCYAATGACAAYCTGACTCCAKCYACCCCTGATCAGTGAGTGAAACCAAAACCTGCTGCTGTTTGTTCTGGCTCCATTCCCTGCTGCCCAAGGTAGCTCATGGCAGCATTTGCTGGTGTTTATGTTGTCCTGGGGGGATTTCTTGGCTCCCAAAAACAATTGCTCTCCATAAACTTCTGGGTCAGTTCACTTTCATGGCTAAACATTGGCCGTAAGTGATTGTTCTCTTTTTCCTGATTTCACTCACATAGGGAAGAATGGAGATGAGAAGGTAAAGAAATAATTAGTAATAGAGAGAAATCAAAGAAAATGTTCATCATTTTTTGTTATTGGAGAACTTTGTACCTATTATTTTTAGGTTTAGYGATATTTCTGACTGTTTCAGTGATATTTAGAGTGAAAAAAATGGCAGCAGTGCTTTCTTCAGAGCTTCTCTTGCATGAAATCCTTATGAGAGAGAGACAATATTGTGGAGTAAACTTTCTGGGGAAAAACACCAGATGCTGAAAATGTGTTGAATTTTATGCTGTGGCCAAGAAGATTTAAAAAGGAAAAAAAAATTAGTTCCTGTCTTAAATCCTGGACCTTCACTGAATTTTTTAATTTGCATAGATGAAATTTTTCAGGTTGGCTGTTGTCAGGTTGCTTCCACCAAATGCTGAAGCTGAAACTCTTAAATAGATTTTTAACAAGCCCTGCAGGGCTCCCATCTCAGTCAATAAAGATGGGATCTGTGGTGATATATAGTGAGTTACAGAGCCTTGSCTGGGAGAATTACATTTTGAAATCAGATTTTCCCAGAAGATTTCTACAATTGATTATTTAAAACTTTGTTATCTTCCTATATATAAAAAAAGCTATCCTGCTGGCTGCACTTTGGAGTTATTACCTTCAAAAGTACACTTTTCAAGGCAGAATGGTTTGATTTTTTAAATTTTTTGAAAGATCAACTCTTTTTTTTCAAGAATATTCATTCTTAACTAACATTGTGTTTCATGCAGAAGGGATTTTCTTTTCTGATATCATTCCTCACCTGATATTGGGAAGATCTGGAGATTCCAATCTCCTTTCCAAGCCATACTGCAACTCCAACTGTATCCTTAGCCTGAAGTGTTGAGAGAAAATGGATAACTTTGGCTGTGCTCAAGTGCTCACTGAAGTCACCAGAAATCTTTATGCATTTTCAGATTCAAAGATTTTTTTGTGTCAAACTGAATCCAAGATTAAATGCCACACTGGTATTTTCAGAAAATTTGAGTGATGGAGGGTTACAGTGCACCTGTATTAAACATATCACACTGGACTGTGTGAGAATAATGCAAATTTAATATAATCTATAGTGAAGAAAGTAAAAACTTGACCTAAGCCATGATCAAAACCAGTCTTTTCACCCAAATGAGTGTTTCCTCATTCTGATACTGAGTTCCTTCATTTCACAGGTGAGCTTTAGGACATCTGGCTGTGACCTGCACAGGGTTCACTGTGAACCCAAAACTCCTTTCTGTCATCTCTGGCAGAGATGATTCCACAGTTGGAGTTTACATCAGTAACTCTAATTCCACAGATGATGTAAAACGTGGAGTAATTAATATTTGATCTTTGCTGCTAATGATAAAGCATTTATTGCTACAAATGATGTCCAAAGATGTGAATAAATGATTTTTCACTGTTCTTGCCAAGCCYTTCATTACGAGGCTGAGGTTGAGGATATCCCAGCCAAAAAAGGTGACTGCACTCTGCTTGGTGAAGATCTGGTCACCCCTGCAGTAACTTGCTTAAGGCAATCAAAATTTTCTATTAAAATGTTTGCAAGGGCAGTGAAATACTGAGAAAGGATCTCCAGGACTGTTGTTTGCTCTGTCCTCCCTTCTGCGTGGGCTGCTAAAATAAATACATGGGTTTGTTAATGCACATCTCTCCCCAGTGCTCCTGAACTCATTTTCAAACCCCTGCMCTGCTGCCAAGCAATAACAGGCACTGCCCTTGCCCACAGCTTCCCAGTGCCACTCTGGGATGCTTGGAATGYAAAGGCACTGAATGAAAACTGATACTTCATATTTTAGATCCTTTAAAGGAAGGAACTCTATGGATGTTAAGCATCATTATTAAGCAATAACAACTGAGCTGCAGGCCATTAACCCAGSCAGTCATTAATCCCAGAGAAGCCTCCTGTGTGAACTTCTAACTGCTGGTAATGTTTTAAGCACAGCACAAAGGAAAGAATCCATCTCACAGGTGTGTTGACTCCTCAGTGGGTGCTGCTGTTACTGCAGTGCAGTGAAGGTGAATATTCTCTTGTTCTCACTGCAGCACTGCTGCCAGCCAGCAAAGGAGGGCAGGAAATGCTTTCTGAGTGTTAAATCRTGATATGAGAAATACCTGCAGCCCCCATGCTCTGAGGAAAGCTGCATCAAATGAGGCTCTCTCCCCAAAGATGGGCAAAGCACCAAAGGCAGGCTTGGCACAGCAGTTCCCTGTTAGGAGCTCTCCTTCCTTGCAAGAATGCTCTCCTCCCTGCTGAAGCTGAAGGAATAAGAGTATCAGATAACTGTAAAAAAATAAAAGTCATGTACTTTCATTTCCTTGATCACCAAAGTATCTTTATAGATTTTAAGTGTGTAACTTGTGTTAGTAATCAAAGAATGGCCTCATTAATCCCAGCAAACTTTTTCATTTTGACTGACAGATGAAGCAATAATGGTTTAAAGTCCATCCAAACTTCAATGGCATGATTATAGAATATGATGATTTATTGTGAGCTTGTTGACTTTAATAATTGGTGCAGTTTATGATGAGATTATTGATTTTTTTTTTTTAAGATTGTTCTCAGGAGCCTCATTGAAAATCTTTCAAGGCCAGTGATGGGCTACAATGAGTTTCAGTTTAATGTATTCCTTTTCTTAACTCTCTTGGTACTTTACACTTGAGCAGATATGACAGAGCTTCTGGCAACATTTATGTGAATATGAGATATATTAAATAATATGTAACATTTCAAACCTCCTTGGATCAGTTTCCATGGAGACCAAAGGCATCCACTGGAAATTAAAATATGGAGAATCTCAGTTTATGAGAGGGTAATGTTTGATCTAAAGTTTGGAAATCTTGTTTCAGGAGGTAGGAGTTCAGATGCTTGGTTAATTAGGGCAATATTAATGCTGCATGCATGATCCCCTGAAAAAATTAGGAATCAAATAAAACACTTTTAAAAAATAATACAATCTTTTTTTGTGATTTGTGCTAAAAAGATTAAATTCATCCTGTTACTGAACAATGAGCAAATAATTAGGCTTAATTTAAAAAAAAATGCAGAGATTTCTGTACAAAAAGGATGGGATGAGGTGCAGTTTTCATTGGAAGCTTGGGCARTGTGGGAGAGAGGCACCACCCTGCACAAACTCCAGCTCAGATGTTCCTGGTGGCAGCTCCCAGGCTGCCCAAGGGATGCAAAAACTCCTTCCTTTGCTCCTTCCTCCACTCAGGTCTTTATTTCTACCACAAAGGAATGATTTCTGTTATGGCAGACTCAGTTTTACACTGTTATCCAGTTATATGGTGCCCCAAATCATCTCATGCTGAAGTGAGGTATGGAAATCCAGGCATGGAGAAATTTGTTCTGAAATGAACAATGATTACAGAAAAAAGAAACTAAAAAAACCACCAAAAACAAAACTTCAAAAACACAAAAAAACACACAAAACAAACAAACAAACAAACAAACAAACAAACCCCCCAAAAAAACACGAACAAACAAACAAAAAACCCCAAAACAAAACCAACCAACCAAATAAACCAAACAAACCAACCAAACACCAAAGCCCCCATTGCCTGGAATCCATGAAATAATGTTATTAACTGGTGAGAGGGATTTAGACCCAAGGATTTTTGTTTAGAATGAATATATTGTGGATATAGAATTGCCTTAAAGGGGGATGGACCTGCCAGGAGCAGATTTCCAATTTGTCAGCAGCTGCTGAAGACTGAGATCTCTGATATCACATTCAGTTATCAGAAATGATGTGGCACCAGCAGTGGGCCTGATTAGAACAATATCTAAACACTTCCAAATTGTTCTGATTAACAAAAAGATGTGAGGAAAGTACCAGAAGAACAAGAAAAAAAGAGAATAAATGACCATRAAATTGTTTTTCTGCTCTAAGATACAGAGTTTACCTGGGGACAGGAGGAAAATCTATCTCCTATATTTTTTTATCAAGTTTAATAGACATAAAAACTCTGATGTCTAATGTCTGCTCCACAGTGGAAATACTGTGGAATATGATTCTGTGGTCAGGAGATCAAATAAGGGCAAACTGATAGTGATAATTATAGTCATTTATTTCATTCTTTGAGAGATTGCTGCAAGAAGGAAAAAAAACCGTAATTAAATATAAAAAACAGATGGCAAAGAGACCTTTGCAAAGGTCAGCACTGGAAAAATCTCAGCTCTGAATTATCTGAGTGGATTGGACACATGTAATTTATCTGAGAGAATTAAAAAAATGAAAATAAAACCCACTTGATGTTSAGAAGAAGATAATGAACAACACTGCTAAGAGGAAGCAAACAGCACTAATAGCAGGAGATGAAAGATCACTCAGTTTGGCTRCTAATTACTGGCTCATTAAATTCTAGGCTGATTCAGAAAATACAAATGTGTGTAGAACCTGCTTTGAGTAGAACCTGCTTTGAGCTGATATAATTTTGATAGAACCTATATTTGATTAATGAGGAGAAAGAAGATTGGTTTGGTTTTGCTTTAAGATAAGCAATTATAGGGCTTGGATTTATTTTCTTTTCAGAAGAATAAGAAAAAGAGAAAAAGAAAAGGAAATCTGCATCTCATTTCATTATTATTATTATTATTATTATTATTATTATTATTATTTTATTACTATTATTACTATTATTCCCACTGTAACCTAATAAATATGGGCAGTCCCACAGAACTTTATTGAGACTTCTGAACTCTTCTATATGGAATAAACATAGAATCAGTGTCTTAGACTTCTCCTTTTCTCTTGATATCAAATCAAGATGAAGATTTAAACTACCAAACACTATTTTTTTTTTGCATTCCTTTATTGTAACACATGCTATAACTTTCTAGTCTCCAGCCAGTGTGCCAGCTGGTTTTTCACACAGATCTGTGTTTCTAAAATMTGCCTGGGAAGGACTCAGGCTTGCCTCTATTTAGCAAATGTGTAGGAGCAAAGCAAGGATTATGCAAATATCAAAAAGAGAACTTGTTGTAGTCTAGGAAAACATTTATTAAATTCAACAGGAGCCTTGTCAGCCTTAYTCAGAACAAGAGTTCTTGCACTGAAAGAGGAATGGTTGCACAGGGAAATATTTAAGAAGGCTTACACTTCTAAAGGAGTTGTAACAGGGAGCTCTTGCATGAGGAATCCACGTAGGGATCCTGAAATGGCAAAAGATAACAAATGCTGAATTATGGTTTCAGTGTACATAACTCATCTTTGCTGATCAATTTTCATTCCCTCCATGAAATTAGAAACATGAATTCAATATCTAACATCACAYTGATATACTCTGCACCACGTGGGGAGAGATTTCAACACTGTTTCTCTAGTGAAATAACAGTAAAATATTATTTTAAGGCACATGATTTTTTTTATTGCTTCCATCCCAGCTCTACTCTCGTTTCCACCCACTCTCATCAGCACCTGGATTAAAAATATTTCACTTTCTGTCAYTTTTAGTGGTTTATATTTGCAGATCACCAGCTAAATATGAGGATGAAAGCATCCTGATGGAATCTGTCACCACTGCTCGTGGCACCGAGTGTGAGAACAGTGAGAACAGTTTTAAGTGACTGAGGACTAAAAGGGACATTAAAGGAACTGCCAGCACCTATTTCTGTGCACATTCATTTGTGCACACTTGCAGAGTTTTCACAGGTCTTAGAGCACTTCTGGGGCAGGAGAAACAACATTCCAGCCCAGTTTTCTGCCTCAGGAATCCAAAGCACAATCATGCTGCAGATCATTCTGCAGCTCAGTGACAGAACTGGGAATAATTACCAGGAAAGCAGATTGTTTGCTGTGAATGTGCTACCAGAGCCTTGCTGCTTGCAATAAGAAACTCCTTAAAACAAACCATGTGATGAGATCTTTGTAGGCTGAAGCCCTGTTTTCCCCAAAATAAAATAGAATAAAATAAAAAGACTCACAAGTCTGTGCTACAACTCACGGTAGGAGGGTTTAAAATCCCAGATTCACGTAGTGATAGTGAGGTAGTGACAAAAACACAGAGCAGGGTGGGATTTCACAGCAGCCCTTGGTGATTGTTTCTGCATGGGGATGTGCATCTGAGTCAGGCTTAAACCTGCCCTTGATCTGTCTCAAAATGGAAAYGCCTTTTTGGGTGTACAGGCTTCCCTTCAGGAGCTCTGGACACARAAGGTGATGAACTCTCTCCATGGGGTTCTATTCTTCAATCCCATCACTTTTGCCTAATTCATGATCAATCCTGCTTTCCATCCTCTTGATGCCCAGTATGGAAAGTGGAACTGGTGTATTTTGGAAGGCACTTGGCATTTCTGCACCACCCCTTTGATTGGGGTTCTGACCCATCAGTTCTTCTCCAAGGCAGTACAAACAATCCACTTTCATTTTATTTTTTTTTTCCCAGTTTGTAAAAAGACCTCTCCATATGCTCCTGTGTAGCTGCCTGTTGGATTTCAGCAGCACTGCAGTGCTTGGAGCTGGCAATCCAAACATCTTCATTTAGAAACAAAACACCAGACGGCATCATCAACTCCCCATACTAATTTTCTCCACTGCAGTATCATTAAAGGAATATTGTAGCAYAAAGAGTAAACTGAAATGTTCTTGGCCAATGAGAAGACCAACAGCTTTCAGTAGTTGAAGGGATTTTTGCTTATTTTGCTGCTGTAATGTCTGAATTCTTCACAGTCTTGATGTATTCTCCTAACACATCCCTGTCTCCCTTGGAGCAGGAGCAGGAGCGGAGTTACAGGAATTCATGTCTGAGGAATCAAGCACTGCAGACTCTCCCCACTGCCCCAAAGGGCTCTCTAACTCTCCAGAGGAGCCAAAAAACTGAACCTGAAGASTGAAACTTCCAGCCAAGGATTGAAGCCCCTGCTGTGGAGTGAATTGTTGCCTGGAACAATTTTTGTTCTGCAAATCTTCTGTTGTGCCCAGGTTTAGAGAGGAGCCAAGGATTCAGGTGATGCACAAGGAAAAATAAAGCAGATACTTTTCAATTTGGGCTTGCAGCTTGGCTGAGTGTAATCTGGTAATTAATGTCATATTAATGCTTTCAACACCTCCTCTGTGCTTGGGGCTTCTTCCCTTTCAAGAGTAATTTGAAGGTCGTGAGCAGCTGAAACATTTGGGGGTTTTTTATGACTTGTTACTGTTCAATATATTCAGTAATTTGGGGGTTAGGGAGACAGGCTCATGCTCAGAATAAGGATCCTTTTTCTATTTGTCTTTTATTAAAAGTTACTGGATCCCCCCAAAAAGAGGGTGAGGAGGGGCCCTCTGCAAGAATTGGTTGATGCAGACCAGCACAACCAATGCTGAAATACTTGTCAAGAGAGCTTTGTTTAAATGGCTGGGACAGAAGGTGTTGAGTTCTTTGCTTTTTGAACAACACAATAAATCTCACCAGTCACGAGGGGTTCTCCTCTCTCCTTAAAATGCACCAAACTCATGGAATTTATTAGCCTGGCTTTTTAATCTGTCTCCCACCAGCATTAGAAGCAAAGAAAACAGGATGGTGCTTCTACTTTGGGAAGCTCAGCTGAGATTTTTTGCTGAACAGAGGCWACAGAAAATGGTTTCTGGAGAAAGGCATGCTTTAAAATAGTCTGAAAGCTAAATGAATAGGTCAGTTCAGCCTTCCCAATGTAATTGCCATTTATATTTCCTGCCAGACACTGCACAGACAAAGAGAAAATGATCAAAGTCATTTTTGCTGGTGCCAGGCTGCTCTTACTGTCATTAATTGTTTCTCAACATTACACACATCACTGCCTCTGCTAGGGTTAAATTAATAGAGAGAGGCAAAACATCAGGATGGAAACCCCTTTTTATTTATTGATCATTTGGTTTTGACATCTGTAGAAGGAGGGAAACAGTTTAAGAGAAAAAGAAATGCTGAAATGACACTCCCTGAATGCCTGCTGCAAGAAAAACAGACATCTTTTTTATTTTGCATCATGGATTTTCAAGCCTACAATGAGTTTGTAGCTGTGAGATTTCACAGGCTTCTCATTGTTAATTTTCATGGGGAGAAGACATCCTTGATGGGTGATGTTGAACCACAGTTACTTTTGTGTTTATACAGACAGAAGATTTTTGGTTTTTTGTCTCTGAGAACACACTGGCACCAGGGAAGAGCCAAAGACCAAAAACTTCRAGTTACCCTTTGGAATTTCAGCTAAACCAAAAAGCTGGAGGATTTTTGTTTATTTTTACCCAAATCTCACCAAACATTACCTGGATTTACATTTTACCCATTCCAAAAGCACTGAAAGCCTTTGAAGCTCATGCATTAAAAAGAATCCTTGTAGCACATCAGGGGACAATGAAAGATAACAAAACAAGTGGGGATCATTTTTCTGCCTTTCCTGACAGTTTGCTGAATAAATTCCACTTTCCTAACTTGCAAAACATGCTGTTGTCCCTGGATGTTAATGTTTTTTCATAACAAGAGCATAAGGCTTGTGTTCCCTTTATTGATCCAAGGTTTCAGATATGGACATTTAATGAGTTCATTAAATCAGACTGATTCCAAGTGAGCACCACTAATGTGTTTCTGAGAGCATTTTCCACGTGGTATTTTCTTCTGACAAGATCCATTCCTTTTCATTTCGTAGCAAGAGCTGAACAACAGATCTGTAGTGGCATTGATATTTGTGAAAAATTAATTTCTAAATTACAAGCTTCAACTATGGCAAAGCACATCTGATTTTGCCAGCAAGAAAATGATCCAACCATGTTCCTTCCCTGGCAAATCAGAGAAAAAAGAAATATTTAATGTTTATTTTAAATATCAACTGGTATSCACTTAGGAATAACTCCTTATTTGATTCATATCAAAAAAATGTAGCACAAATTGAAGTGATCACGAATACATTTCAGAAAAGATGAGTGCTTACAGGAAAAGGTTTTAATTATGTAAATGTTTCTTTGCAKTTATTCATAAAGATGTGCTCAGGATGTTAGCACTGAAACTGGRTTCACAAAACTGCTTCCAGGCCAGKCTTCCACTGAAMTGAGAAACAGATCARAGATATTCCATTTTTATAGTGAATTGTACCTTTTTATACAATTTTTTAAAAATTATACATTTTATAATGTATAAAATTATAAATTTTAAAAATTTATACAATTTAAAAAATTATTCATCTGCCTTYAATAAAGATGTGAAAAGTCCAAGGACCTGTTCTTTTCAATAGAAAAATCCCCCACTAAATGGAGAGGAGACTCGAAATTCGAATTAAATTTATTTACAAAGAAAACTGTGCAAGTTGCAAACTGCAGGTGTCATTTATGGAAATCTGGAACTGAACTTCACTCAGTTCAATTTATTGAAATCGAACTGAGTGAAAATATCTGGGCAAATATTTAAAACTACAGAAAATCTGTCCAATTAAAGGTGCATGTCCTAATCCCACCAGCCTGCAGGCGGATATATTTGCTCATTCAAATAGGCTCCATTAAATTCCAGTAAATTAAAATACCTGTTCACCTATTTATTCATTTGCCTCCTTGTTTTCTGGTGTTCTAACTCCAGATTATACATATTTGCCTATATTTGCAAAGGTTTATTGTCTCCCAGAACTGGAAAGGAGCGAAATTAAGTCAGCAGGTGTTTTGCTTTGGTTTTGTCTGATTCTTTTGTTTACAGTGAGAAAAATAAGAAAGCCAGGTAATAATGAAGAGACAATCCAGGCACTGCAGGAGCAGGGTGTTTGCCAACCCARTACTTTTTAAAAGGGAAAAAAATGACATTTTTCTTCAGGCTAAGGAGGAGGAGGGGGTTGTTATGTAATACTTAGAACCAAATTGCCTTTTCAAAATAGGGAGGAAATACATCTCCTGTGGTCCAACTGACAACAAAACCCCAATTCCAAATTCCAAAACACTGCATGATGAAAGACTTGCAGAATCAGGATGCAGCATTTCTGAGGAGTGAAAAAAAMACCCCATAATACCTTGAATACCTGTTTGCAGAAATCATGTTTCATTTATTTCCCTTCAAAACTCTCCCTCCCCTGAAAGCTCCTGAATCAATGATGTGGCAGRGAAAAGAAACAAATAAGAAAATAAACAAAGCTGAGTGTAATGAACAACTATAGCTGAGGAAGGATTTTAGATACCTCCTGATTTCATCCAGGGCTTGGAGAAACTGAAATATTTATCCCATTTACCCACACCAGGCATTGCTACTGGAACATGCTGGGTTTTGAAAGCTGGTGTGATTGATAATTAATAATATTTATTATTAAATTATAAATATTTATTATTTAATATTAAATAATCATTAATTTAGTCATTGCAGTTACACATAACTCTTAATCATCTATTGCTTAACCACTCAGGTACTTAAATTATTAAGTACTGTAACTATGATGGGTATTCACAGTGATATATATATATATATATATATATATAAAATATATATATATAATATTTATATATATATAATTTTAAAATAAAAGCTTGCAGGATGATTAGAAGTAAATGGGATGGTCAATAATGGCCAAAATGGTCTCTGTATTTCCTTAACCACATCCCCAAACTCTTTCTGAACACATCTTTCCAAATGGTGAAAACAGCAGAATGTAAATAATTCCTACACCATCTAACAGRTAAATGTTCTTTCTCAACTGGATATTTAACATGAAGGAATGATAATTCAGCCATGTATGGTACTTGGAAATGAAAAGATTTCCTGGCCCATTTTCTGCTTGCAAGGCATTTTCCCCAAGTGGATTTGATATAAAATGGTTTCATTTCAACCAGATTAAACTCTGATATTCTGTTTTGTGGATCAATACCTGTAGCTGTTAGAATAATTTACCTTTCTGGCACAAATYCTGCCCCTGACTCATTTTATTACCATCTTTCTGGGAATATATTCTGAGATCTGCTTAAAATTCCTTTGGTGAGCATGGCTGTGCACTTGGGGTGCATAGATAAGAGTGATAATAAATTTTGTATCATTTTGTAATAAATGGGTGCACACTGCAACAGGTAATTCCTGCATTAAAACAGACAAAAGAAGTCTGTGCATGCACATTTATTAAAAAAAAAAAAAACTCTTTGCAAATTTTTATGTGCCAAAAATATTTCAGATTTACATTCCCAATCTGAACGTGATTTGAGAGAAGCCATTTGCCTCATTAAGGCCTCCTTCATCAAGGAATGAAAATCAAYGTGGCTTCCCATGCAACAAGGATAACACCAGTGAGCAATTCCAAATCACAAAAATCAACCACTTGCATTTCATGTTCCTTTGGAGAAAGGCAGGATTTAAACAGGATTTCATCTCCTGCATGATAATCACCACCAAGTGGGAGAAAAGTTCCCATTTTCAAACTCTGGGAGCAAGTGCTGCTCTCAGATTCCCCTGTGCATTTGGGACAAAGCCCAAATCCTACAGAAGTCAGCAGGAACCAGCTCAGACAGCCAGTGCTTTTTAGGGATTTGTTTTTCCATATSATTCAGGGGGAGTTAAATTAATGACAGCATCACATTATTGCYTTACATCCCTATGATTCTAGAGGTTCAGTGAATCACCCCATTAAATTACATCCATGTTATGATTATGTCTTTGTTATTTCAATAAAAGAACCAATCCAGGCTGCAGTTGGGGTGTTTTGAAGGCTGTTATTTTTTGGCTTCTTTAATAAGCAATTTTTTGTCTTTTAGGAATAATGACCATATATACTAAGAAAACATGAAACACTCTTTATATAAAGAACTGATCTTCCTCAGGCACAGAACTTCCAGTTATGSAGATGAATGAGCAGCTTCAAAAAACAAAAATGAGTCACATTAGTGCAAAAATGTGACAAATCCAAGATCCTTTGTTCTCTGTGTATTACACAAGGTGTCTGTGTAACGCACAGAAACACAAAGGATCTTGGATTTGTGACTCTGATCTTTAAATGATACAAATAACTGATTTTCTTTGTTTTGTGTACAGGAAACATGAGTGCTCAGCCATGTATTAATATGGAAATYATGGTTTATTTTCAAATCCATGTGCATTTTGTGTGTGTGTGCATTTGTACACACACATGGGGGACATGGTGTGAGTGTGTATCTGCCAAACACACCTGAGCAACTTTTTTCTAGCTGAAGCAAATACACTATGGAGAAAATTTGTGGGTGGAAAGGAAGAACCAAGTGATAACCAGGCAAAATTCAGCAGAGTGATCAGCCTAGCAGCTAAGCAAAAATGATTACAGTGGGACAGCTCAGAGCCTGTCATTTGCTCAGCTCTGTATTTTCTATCTCATGATAAGGAGTGCAGGGAARGGCTGGGATTGCACTGGACATCTCCAGGATGCCTAGAAAAAAATACCTAAAGTGTAAGAATTGGACAAGAGGGAAAATCCCTGCAGAAACTGCTCTTCCTCTAGCCCTCTAACAAGCTTGTTATCTTGGATTAMCCTGTCCCTGAAGTCTCCAGAGATTGTCTTAAACAAATAGATGCGATGCCTGGTCATTAATTACCTGCCTGTTCCCAAAGCCAGCTGAGCACTGCTCCAGTGCACATTCATGGGTCTCTGACTTTAATTGAAAACAAACGTGGGTAAACAATGGAACCACGTGTTTGTCAAGAGCCCATTTCCTGGCGATCAGGAGTTGTGGGAATTGCAGCTCACAGGGGCTGTGGATCAGGGATGCTTCACTGCTGAGTGTTTAGGGGCATCTCCTCCCAATCCTTGTTCCCATAAAACACAAGCAGTGCTGGCAGCAGTGGGAAAAATGTCCCTCCTGAGGCCACCAGGGTAAGGCAGAAGTGGGAAAAATGTCCCTCCTGAGGCCACCTGGGCAGTCTGTTCCACAGGGCCTTGTGCAAGAGATGTGACTGGAAAAATGCTCCAGGTTGGTCTCAGGGAAATGGCTTCAGAGGCTGGGGAAAAGCAGTGGTTGGAGGAAATTAAATTTTATTTWAATATGCAAATAAAATAGCTTCTAATAAGCAAAAAATCTATGTAAAGCTCCCCAAAGGACTTGTGGCCATATTTTGAGGGACACACTGAGGTGTAAACCACAGAAGGCTCCTAGAGCTGATAATTCAGGAGAATATTTCATGTCAAAAGGGAAAGCTGGCCAAGATGCACTGGGGAGGGCTTTCACAGGTAGACAGCTGCATTTGAGGGGAAAATGCTCAATTTTAAAGCTTGGCTATTTCAATAGAGGAATCAGAACTCTTTCCAAAAGCTTTTTTTTTTTTTTTTTTTCTGAGTGCATCACTGCAGAGACATTTGCTGAAAGCAGACAAATACATGATTAGATAACAGGAAAACAGGCTGGGTGACAGGTAATGCACTCAGAAGAAATCACTGTGCATGAAGCCATGGCAGAACTGTGTTAGGGCTTCACAAACATTCTCTGTGCAAACATTGCAATATTGTTTATTTCTTCATTTTGCAGAAAGCCAGGACTTTTAAAAGACTTCAAGAAGCMATAAATAAATTGACCATAATAATTTCTGGGTCAGGGGGTGAGAAAAAAGTAACTTTTGTAGTGACTTAAAAGTTTTATGTTGTGCAGATTCTGTCAGAAAACGTTCTAACAGACACAGCCAGATCAGCTCTAGTCTGGTCTGAGATTTGAGGTGGATAGCAGAGGATGAAATGTGCATTATTTGCTATTTAATGCCTCTGAAAAAGTTAAATTTGTCTTCAGTCCTGGACAGTGTTTGGGGTCCACCAATCTGAACAGTGAATAACACACCCCAGGTGAATTATTGCCATCAGGAAAGTGTTGTCTTGMAGGATTTTACAACAGAAGATGAAGTCAGGGACAGTTTACAGTGCCAAGTTTATYAGTTGACTATATGGAAAAAGCAAAATGCAGCTATGTCAAAATTATTAATAGAGTGACACACACCTCTGTGCATCTGGTTCAGGTAAAAGAGTGGCAGAATGAATGATTGAGGTTTTGTCTACCATAAAAATTCAATCTGTTTAAAGTGCTGACTCTTCCTTTTCCTGCAAACATCACGTTTCTTCTCAGGTGATGTAATTTGTCATTAAACTTAGAAAAAAGAAACACAAAGATCTTAAAAGGATGCCATACATTTTTGCTATTCTAGGTCTGGTGAATAAACAGAATATTGAAAAAAAATTAGCATTTCTGTTTTGAGTAGAATGCCAACACTTTTTAAACAAACAAAGACTAGCAAAAAAAAAATTGAATATTTTGAACCACTTTTTTTGGATCTTCTCTTGCTYAGTGACAGAATGGAACAGAAGCAATCTTGGCTGTTCTTATTGACTGRGCTTTATTTATGGCCCATGCTTGGCTGTTGTTTATTTCCATCYGTAAGCACTTTGTCCTTCTACATCTCAAAATTTGCAACCGTGTTTCCTCAAGGTATAAATCAGAACAGGAGACTGTTCTTGGKGAATTTAACCCACCTGCAAACTCACACATTAAATTGCTTCTTCTTGAGGTGGCATCCATGGATTTTTTTTTAAATATATTCAACAGGGAACAATCTTTAATTTGTTGCAGAGTAACAAATGTGTTTATTTACTCATCACAATGTGCTCTACTGACTCTGAAAGCCTTCTGAAGCTTTAAAAACTTTATTTTTGTTGTTGCTGAAATCTTAATAATTCTTTTCATAGATGCTCAAGAGGTTACAAGAACAGGATCTATTTAAGAGTCTCAGTCACTGTGCTCTTTAAAACTGCTGGCTTTGTTAAGCTTGGGGTTGAAAGGTTTTTTTGCATCTTATTTCCTTTACTCCTTTTTATTTTTTATATTTTTTTAAACAACCATTTCTACTGCATTGCTGTCATAGATGCTAAAGCCTTCAGAGTGTAATTTTGCTCCTGGAAGAGCTTCCTGACCCTTGCAGGTTGGGATGCTGAGCTGGTTTGGATGCTGAGCATGTTCTGGAAGGCAATCACAAGCAAAGCATTTGCCAAATGGTGTGTTGGAACYACAAATCTTCCAGCACCTTGTGCCCACGAGGACTTGCCAAAAACCTTTCTGATTAATTTGCTGGAGCGTTTTGTTCCTGCTATCTCAGCAAATATTTACCTTGCAGGAGTCCCTGGTGTTCTGGCAGGGGATCTCTGTGGAGTCTGAATGTGTTTCCTGCAGATGCTGCAGAGTTAAGCAGGCACTCAGATGCTGGAAAACAACGTGGTTTGGAAGTTTTTCCTCTGTTTCTCCAAGTTCTGTTAGGCTTGTTGTTTAGGTCTCAGTTCCAGGCTCAGTTTTGCAGTAGCAGAGGAGCAGAATTTCTGATTCAGACCCGAAAATTGCTGTTAAAGGCCATTTGCAGCAGTGGTACCTGTAACATCTCATTAATTACTGCTTTGCCTTTTCTTCTGAGAAAGCTCATCTCTAGTTCTGAGCTCCTTGGGACAGTTACATGTGAGATATGGAGCATCATTTGTCACATAAAGGATAAAACCAAACTCTGAAATGAGATAAAAAAAACACCTCAGCCCTTTGCTATTTTCTCTAGGTTTTTTTGGTGATTTGCACCCCTAAAACAATACAATTATCTTCTGAGTTTCTTCCTGCTAAGACATAGTTTTGTCCTAATTACAGGCCAAGTTCTGGACCCTCAGCTGTGATTGAGACTCAACTGTGAGATTCATTTTATATCATGACTTTTTAATCTTTTTTAATGTGGTCAACATCCAAAAAATTAAAAAATTCCTATTGTTGCTAACTAGCAAAATACCACAATGTGAGAGCAATTACAGTGCTTAAGGGTTTTTCAAATCATGGTTAATAAATATAGTGGAAAGACCCTTAAGAACACTATTTGTGAGTTTAGCCATGTTCTGTTTCCAAACAGACTGGAAGGAGTTGTGCTGCTGTTGATTTTTTTGTTCTTTCTCAAATTAATACAGAATGGGCAGGCTCAGTTTTGATATTCCTGTGGTTTTTTCAGAGATAAAACTGTTTTCCTGCGTGCTGGATGTCCAAGGGAGCCATGATGTGAATCCATGCTTCTCCCCAACCCACACAGCAACAAAACCCCGAGTGCTGTGTGTGAGGCACTGCAGACAAAAAGGCTGCTTGGACATTTCCCCAAGAAAATGAGAATTTCCTCCAAACTGCAGCAGCTCAGGCTGTCCATGACACTGCAAACAGCTCATTTGGTGATTTTTTTTTTTAAGTTTGAAGTCCTAAAGAGTTTGAAGGGCTGGATGTCCAAGGGACCCATGATGTGAATTCTTGCTTCTCCCCAACCCACACAGCAACAAAACCCCGAGTGCTGTGTGTGAGGCACTGCAGACNGCTGGATGTCCAAGGGACCCATGATGTGAATTCTTGCTTCTCCCCAACCCACACAGCAACAAAACCCCGAGTGCTGTGTGTGAGGCACTGCAGACAAAAAGGCTGCTTGGACATTTCCCCAAGAAAATGAGAATTTCCTCCAAACTGCAGCAGCTCAGGCTGTCCATGAGACTGCAAACAGCTCATTTGGTGATTTTTTTTTTTAAGTTTGAAGTCCTAAAGAGTTTGAAGGGCTGACAGATTTATAAAACKCCAGGATGCAGCCAATGCCACAAATGTGCTCAGCTCACAGCCAGCCCCTGCCTGAGTGTGGCAGGGAGTCAAAGGGATGGGGATTTCTGGTAAYGTGCATTATTTGTGTTACAGGAGTGCCCAGAGGCTCTGCCTGGGAATGGCATCCTTKCCTTTCTGCTGTGMACATCCACATGAGGCTAATCYCTGCTTGGGAGGGCAGGCAGTGKGAGGCAGCAACCAAAATAAAYAGRAACAAGAATAAATCGAGATTTAAAGGATTAGGGACTGGGAAACAAGAAGGAACTGTGTCTGTGCTGGATCTCTCTACAGTTCCTCCTGTTTTTCCTAAAATTATAATTGTACCAAAGCAACATGCTGTGGGGGAAAAAAAAAGATTGTTTCTGAAGCAACAAGCGTGGAAGAACTAATTTAACTCCTCATTCTGCTCCATACTTTGGGAGACAGAGAATTTGAATTGTAATGGGAGGAAAACACAGATAAATATCCCAAGAGAAGTARAAATGACTTTCAGAATGTCTCATCCTCCAGAGCTGGATAGTAAAGAATTATAGAAACTTTGATGTAGTTGCCATGAGTAATAAGTTTATTTAACTTTRAATCAGTCTTCAGTGCATGAATTGAAAAGTCTGGTGCATGATGGGATTAGCAAAACTGGATTTGAAAATGAAATTCCACTCGCTGTGAGAGAGAAGTTATGGGCAAAGAAAGAAATGAAAAACAGCAATGATTGGAAGGCCAATAATATAAYATTAATTTAAAGTGTGGTGAGTGGAAATGAAATGTATTCAATAGGAATTTTATGAGTTTATGCAGTTCCTGTTTAGCAAAAGGGGAGTTCTGCACCTCCAGTAATAAAGATTTCTACAGACTGAGAGATACCAGAGTTCTTAGCAAAATAAAATATATATTGAGATCAGGTGAGGGGATACAGCAATTGATTCAGAATACTGAAAGAAAAAGTAATTAGTCATTTACAGAGAAGGGATAATATAATATATGATGAAAATATGTTAAAATCAATAGGAATTTTTAATTTCAAGGAATGTGTATTTATAATTGCTTTCAAAGGGGAAGTGAGTTTCTTAATAAGTATGAATCTATCCATCCATCCATCCATCCAGGAAAGTTAAACTCAAGAAAACCACTCCAGCTGATAAAAATAACTGTTGGGARTACCTGTCAAGCAGACAAATGTTTCTGCTGAAGAGGCCAAAAATCTTTCCCCACAACACACTCTGCTGGGAGGAGTAATGAGGCAGTAAAAYGTGGTGTAAACCAGAAAATCACAGCACTCTCTTAATAGAAATGTTACTCTCATTTCAGTGTTCAAGGAGCTGGAAAGAGGAATATAGTTAATAATAATATAATATTATTGTATATAATAAATAATATAATAATATAATAATATAATATAATTAATTCCTATTTGTGAGGGCCCTCTCTGTACTGAAACAGCCTCTGGCCACTTCCCAAATCTTTTCTGTTGTTGTGACAGAGAGTGACACTCACATCTCCCCATGCCTTGGCTCCTGAGTGTGGAGATGGGTCATTTCTCTTCCTCTGGCTAGATTATGTTAATGAATTTTCTAAACACGGCCCTGGTTGTGACCATCTGCACCCTGGAGGCACTTTGGGGTGGCTGCAGTGGCTTCATAKGAAGAGGATGCAGAAAATCACATTGGAGTGCTCTGGCTAAAGCTGAAAACTCATTCCTGGTTTATTTATTTGTGCTCCTCCAGTGCAGGGTGAGGATCAGYTTGCATTTGCCACTTCCTTCAGCTGCACATGGAAACAGCAAATAATTTTTATCACATGCACAAGGCAACAACTTGGAGTGTGGCTGACCCACAGCTCCAGAGCAGTAACAGCTCTTTTTATAATATTATAATTATCTTTCTTCCATAAATACATGCTAGCCACAACCATCATGTTCTGATCTTTGCTTCTTAGGTTTCAAAACAGAAAAGAGTGGTTTTGTTAG
>CADDXX010000103.1:531896-555808 GCA_902810485.1 Alauda arvensis
AAAAAAAAAAAAAAAAGAAAGGTTGGTTATTGGCAATCTTGCTGATCAAGGGGAAAASCAGACAGGACTACAAGGGGCTAAAAATCTGTTTAGTGAGTYYTGTGCTTAGGAAAGCAGTGCTGGCACTTGGGTGATGCAGGAGGCAGTGCCTCAGCAGGAGGAAGGAGCAGAGAGCAGGGCAGGAGGGGTGGCAGCAATGGCCAAAAGGAAAATTTTGAGTGCTGAAGCCTCTGCATTGCACAGCTGTGTAGGCAGAAAWAACAGTTTTATATAACCATTTTTTAAATTTATCTTCTGTCTTCCCCAGTAATCATCTGCTGTCCGATTAAAAAGTTAATTATTTGGGTTTATATTTGAATAGGAACTGTTGGTGTTTTTAATGCAGAAAGCTTYCTGGCCACTGGGGAGTTCCTCTGCCTCGACTCAGAGCAGAAAGTCTGGGCAGATCCRCTGCAAAGCTCTGCCTGCTTCAAAAGCCTTATCAAAGAGATTTTACAGCTCTCTTCCTGAGCGAGGCAGCAGCACTGAACTCTCCTGGGTATTTTAKCRTGGAGGTTTCTTCTTTTTTTCCTGCTCTAAATATGCTAATGATTCAGAWGACAGCTTTCTGTCAGAATACCTGYATTAGGAACACAGGTATTAAGTTTCTTAAGGTCTCTGATATCATATTTGAATAGCAGAGYACTCAACAAAATCTTTGTGGGGAAAGTGAAGATYTCCCTGCTCTGCCCTTCCTGAATAYGTTYCCATTCTGCTCTYATTCARCATGATGCCTGCTATTATCGCTTCATTTAAACCCTCCTCAGCAAATTCCATTCGTTTCACCAGCTCTGACAAAGCCAAGGTGAGGTGCAAGCATTTTCCTGACATCCCATTTGAAGCAATTTCCTCTTCATCATCTTCCCCCTGTGATTCACAAGGTTCTCCTCTCCTGAGAGCCACACACTGYTGAGAGCCAGTCCTTGCATAACGCTCACAATTCCAGCAATTCCACTGCCCAGTCTCAGGGCCTGTTTCTTTTCAAATAAGTGTGCTGGTTTTACATGGAGTTTTCTGGCTGGGAACTGAAGTGGCAGTTGATTTTTATCCCTTATTACTTATTACAGTGTTCCTCCTTTTGGTGCTGTGTGTGTGTGCCTGCCATGCATCCCTGTGCCAGGCAAAAAACTCTGCAGCCCCCAAAATTACAAAAGGAGGATGTTCACATGGGGAGTTCACATGTTCACATTTTAATAGCTTCAAAAGTCAGGACAACAACCATCTCCTCAGGTTTTTTAGATTATAGCAGATAATTAATTCTCAGCTTACACACTAAAAAATATTCACAACAAAGAGCTGGAATTCAAGTGCTGGACTTGTAGTTGATTTAGTGAAATCAGTCTTTTCCTTGCAGCTTTTCTGAAAGTACTCATAGAAATCGAGAGACTGAGGATTTCTTGTTAGGTATTGCCCCCTACAGATAAAGTGGATGATGACAAAAAACCCGAGTGTGGAAGGGGAGGACAAGTGACTGTACTGCACACCAGCACAAGTTCAGTTTTTATTGATTTCCCTCCCAAAAAAAATCCTGTTGTCTGTGTTAATGAGGTTTTAGCTTCATGTTTTATTTTTGAATTTAACCCTGGTCATTTAAAAAAAAAAAAAATAAAAAAATAAAGCAAAGCTTGAAAACCAAGAAAAGTTTTCCTTCCCACTTCTCACAGAAACAAGCACAGAGGGCAAGAGAGCCTCTAGGTGGTACTGTGCTATAAAAAATAATTAGGAACAGCGAGAAAAAAGCATGCTCACTTCTTCTTCACAGTTCAAGGTTTCCCTTGGATTGCTAAGACAATATTTACAGAAGAGAGCCCTTTTTCTGTTTGGTGAAATTCACTCCAGCAAGCTGACATTCAAAAAAAAAACAAACTGTGTTTTAGCTCTGTCAAACTTCATTGCTTTGCTATTTCCACCTCTCTATCTGAGCTCTGCAGGACCCTGTTTTTTAGCCATTTCCACAGAGTTTATGTGTTTAACACCACTAGATCATCATTTCACTGAAGATTGATTCTTGCCGGGGTAGAGCAGAAACCCCTCTGCCAAATTTGATGGATTGCTTTCACATTAGCCAGGATGCAGCCAAACATCTTACAGGGGAAGCAGAACACYGGATTTCTTGTAGGGGTCTTTCCAGAACATTTATATCAGAGCCAAAATGCAGTGCACATCTTGGTGTGGAACATGATGAATGTCTGAGGTAACACGCAATTTGCAGTCAGCACCRAAGGGAAGAACAAGTGCTGCTGTAAGAACTGAGTTCCCTGTCAGGAAATAATTCCAGGCTAGGATAGATGAAAATAAAAKAGATGAAACTGAAATTACTTTGTTTTTTTAGAAGGAAGAGAGGCCAAGGCTTTGGTGCAAGAAACAGGATCCCTTAGGTGCCTGGTGGGTGCACACAGGCTCGAATTTCACCCCAGGATAAGTAAAATGTTKCTTCTCTCCTCCAAGTGAAGAGATTCACTCAGTTCATGACACATGGCAAGGATCTGCTGCTCCTGACACATCCTGGTCTCTTTTTTTTCCAACTCCTTCCATTTGTTTTACCCCTCTGCACATCCTCTGCACTGTGAGATCTCTTCTCCTCCCCTTCTTGTCACCCTTTCAACACATTCTGCCCCTGATGCCGCCCTGTCCTTTGTGCCAGAGGCTGCAGTGATGGAGCTGAACACTGATTATGGATCCTGGCTTCTTTATTCTTGTCAGAATTCCTGTCAGAAGCAGTGGATTAAGATAAAGTCAGGGTGGATTAAGATAATGGAAGATGCAATACAGGTAAAGAGGTACCACAGAAATATTTGCTTATTTGGTCGAGTCTGCTGTGGAATTAAATTTGAAACCCCTACCAGGCTTATATTTTCATACCCAAAAAGCCATTAGCTGTTCTCATGCTAACAAAGTAAAAGGAGGTGATGAGGAGCATGATCAGTGGGAATTTCTAACCTGTTCACCAAGACAGATTGTCCCAAAGCCTTCTTCCTCTTTCTGAACTGTGTCTTTACCAGTAAAATCAAACAGAAGAAACAAACAGATTTCTTCTATAAAACTCTGCAGTCCTCTGTTCTGCATCCCTGTGCACAGAATATTAGTTCTGTTCAATAATCTGCCCAGACCTATTATTATAATTATTAAGATGTGCCTTAGACTGGATTGATCAGTGATTCCAGAGACAGAATCCATTTCCCAAAATGCATTAATGCATTATGTGACCTGGTTTCTTAATCACAGTTTCAGCTGTGATCCCATCTCTCAGGTAAAACGTGGCTTTGCAGGCTGTGAAATGGAATTGCACAAAACCCCACCACTGRGGTTCTATAATTCATCCTGGCAAGGCCAAAGGATCTGTGTACAAATGTCATTTCAAAGCAAGTAATTAGCTTAATCCAATCATCCTATTTCATTACTTAATAACTTATCCTCAGAACAACAGGTCACTGCATYAACTAAATGGCAGAGGAACAATTCGTGGAGAGCACTTACACTGTGCCTTGGTGAATTGCTGATGAGTTTTTGTCTAAGTTTTTGGCCTCTTCTTTAYAAACAGTGCAGATTAAAATGCACCAGGACGAGAGATCTGCCTCACCTGGGCAGTGTTATAGTCTRGAACAAAGAAAATGTAAATGAAAATGGCATGTTTTCTCCTAAATGCTTTATTTTTACAACTTTCCTTGCTGCGTGCCTGTAATTGAAGTAGATGTGCACGTTTTTTGTGATGGGTATTGGTTGCTGTAAAGYGACAGCTACTCAGTCAAGCATCATCAAGAGAATGCTTTTTAACTTCTAAAAAAAGAACAGATTGAGAGGCTGGCTGCCCCATCAGAGAGCAGTTATCAGAAAAAAACTGCTATCACCACTCAAAAAAACCAAACTGCACTTAGGTGACCTTCCAAACTTATTTCTCAATTGGTTAAATTTTTTTTTTGCAAATGCTGGTAAACTCACAGTGTCCAATGAGGGCATTTTCAGGCCATAAAGATGATTAAAGGGTTGGAGCAAGGAAAGACTGRGTGAGCTGGAATTGGTCAGAGGGAGAAGTTTCAGAAGATGGAGAGGGAATTTTCCATGATTGTGTGGTGACAGGAGCAGGGGAATGGCTTCAGACTGGCAGAGGGAAGGTTAAATTGGATGTCAGGAAGAAATTCTTCCCTGGGAGGCTCTAGCACGGATTTTCCTGAGAAGCTGTGCCTGCCCCATTTTTGGAAATGCTCCAGTGCTGGTTGGATGGGGGTTTGAAGTGGTTTAGCGTTGTTTAAGTGATCTGTCTGTCCTGCTGTGATCTGTCTGTCCTGCTCTGTGCTGTCTGTCCCGCTGTGATCTGTCTGTCCTGCTATGATCTGTCTGTCCTGCTATGATCTGTCTGTCCTGCCCTGTGCTGTCTGTCCTGCCGGTATCTGTCTGTCCTGCTCTGATCTGTCTGTCCTGCCGGTATCTGTCTGTCCTGCCGTGTGCTGTCTGTCCCGCTGTGATCTGTCTGTCCTGCTGTGATCTGTCTGTCCTGCTCTGTGCTGTCTGTCCTGCTGTGATCTGTCTGTCCCGCTGAGATCTGTCTGTCCTGCTGTGATCTGTCTGTCACGCTCTGTGCTGTCTGTCCTGCCGTGTGCTGTCTGTCCTGCTATGATCTGTCTGTCCTGCTGGTATCTGTCTGTCCTGCCCTGTGCTGTCTGTCCCGCTGTGATCTGTCTGTCCCGCTATGATCTGTCTGTCCTGCCCTGTGCTGTCTGTCCTGCTGTGATCTGTCTGTCCCGCTGAGATCTGTCTGTCCCGCTATGATCTGTCTGTCCTGCCGGTATCTGTCTGTCCCGCTATGATCTGTCTGTCCTGCCGGTATCTGTCTGTCCTGTCGTGATCTGTCTGTCCCGCTGTGATGATCTGTCCGTCCTGCCGGTATCTGTCTGTCCTGCCCTGTGCTGCAGCCCCAGGAGAGGGCAGAGCAGGAACGCGTTAAAATTCCGTGTGATCCCAGCGCAGCCCATCCCTGCCCAGCGCTGCCACCTCCGCTCAAGCCTCTTTTGTACAAATAAAAATCTCCGCTTATTTCAGAGGTTTTGAGTGGATTCCCAGTAACTGGCACGCAGAGAACCTCCCTGATTTTAGCACGGAACCCCTGGAATATTCTGAGTTCCCAGCGATTTATTGTGAGGAGAAACATTGGTTTGCTGTAGTTCAAAAGTAACTTTTTAGTGAGTAACTCGTGTTTTGGGGGCTTTTGTCAGGTTTTGGTACTTTTGTTGAACAGTGAATGCAATGAGAAAAATAAAAGATTAAAAGGGGAAGGACCCCAAGTTGTGACTGCATTTGCGGAATCCTTTCACACCTCTTCAGTCTGAATTATTGACCCCTGCCCTGACATTTACCCCTCATTCCTGAGTGCCCTGCAGACTGAAGCACACAAATGCACAGATATTGAAGAGGCCATTGCTCAAAATAAGTATAAATAGGTGATGAAGTCCCTAAAATAGATGAAAAGTCCCAGGAGCGTTATTGCTGAGGGTGTATCATGAAAATAAAATCAGAATATCTGCTCAACCTCCCTGTTTATCCATGCAGTAAAATGCAGATAAATTTCCACAGCTATAAGAAGCAGAAATAAGGAAGCACCCTGGTAGTCACTGTGTTATACAACTAAAGAAACTATCCAAAAATTAGATAAAAGCCATAAAATTCTAAAAGTGTGTAAGGGCAGAGCATCACAGTGAGTGAACTCTGTATTGGCAAAGCCACTGGTTCTGCCTGTGGGGAAGGAAAATATAACAACTATAGGCCTAAAATAAATTTGTATAAGACAAGGAAAGTTTCTGACCCATTTTCTGCTGCTTTATTTGCACACTTTGGCTCTGCCAGACACACCTTTGGGTTTGTGCTTGTTTAGACATCTCTGTGTTTTCTTTTCCAGCATCTTCATTCCCAATTTCAGTTTCCTGTTCAGTTTTCCTTCCTCCTAAAACCCTCACCCAGCTTTACTTATTTATTTTTTTTAACTCAAAAGGTGTAAGTTTGATCTTTATCCCTTAAAAACTTGGATATCAAAGGAACTTCTATTCRGTTTGATATCTGTGAAAAAGACCAAGATGCCTTCCAGGCAAGTGGTCCYATCAGAAAGTTCTCAGAGCCCAGCTCCTGGTGTGGGCAGGAAATCTGAGAGGAAATCTTCCCCCATGGATTTCACTCAGCTCCTGCAAACCCAGCAGTGCAAGCACAAAAAGAGAACAAACTTCGGGCTCAAAGATGTCATTTCTGCAAGTTTCAATGGCAGAATGCTGATTAMTGCATCCTTTAACATGCTGGGCAATAAACTGAAGATTTATTGGATAATCATAACTTCTT
The DNA here is from genome assembly GCA_902810485.1 of Alauda arvensis. NCBI lineage: Eukaryota > Metazoa > Chordata > Aves > Passeriformes > Alaudidae > Alauda > Alauda arvensis. The sequence continues at coordinate 538,257 of CADDXX010000103.1, forward strand.
TGCTTGATTTCCTCAATGCCTTCTCTTAGGTTTTATTACAATTTATTTTAGACTGCACTTTGCATAAGTTTGGTGGAAAATTCTGAAACTTCTTATTAGGTGCTTATCAAGCTAAAACCACCTTTTCTTGTCATATATCTTGTGTTGGAATCCACAAAAAAAAGGGAAAAAAATCCAAATATGGTTAAACTTTTTCAGCACACTAAAAGATTGGCATTTTCTTAAGTACAATTTTATTACTAAATGCCTAAAAGATGTTTTTATAAAAGATTTAAAGATAAAGTGATTGACAAATTTGCAATTTGTGTGATGAACGTGCTTTGGATGGGGAGCATTCTGCTTTTCTCACAATCATTGGATTTGTACTGGTGTCAGAACTGGATCCCAGTTAATATTACAGAGGTATTTTATCAGAGGGATGGAGTAGGAGGGCTCAGCTGAATCCAATGGATTGTGTCCTGTTAAATGGACAGAGATTTTTGTTAAATTAGTGTTTCCCCCTCCACCCTGCACATCATTAATTAATGGCTCAGCAGGTGCTAACACTGAGAATTCCAGCTCTGCACTGGATGCTCTGAAGACAAGATTTATTTTCAAGTGCCTGGGGTAGGACTCAAACCACAGCCCAGGAGARACAGCAATTTCATCCCTGCTCCACMAACAGGGGTTTTTCCTGACAGCAGATTTAAAGAACTATTAAATAACTATTTAAACAACTTTTAGGAATGTCCCATATAACCTCTCTCATGCGTGTTCTCTTTCCCTGCACAAACCTGAACTCATATTCCCCCAAAATTCCCATTTCCCCAGCCATTCCTCATTCTGCATGAAACCTGCTCCAGTTGGTTTTTATTGCAGTGAACCCAGCAGCAACTGCAGCCTATTTAAAACCATTTTAGCTAAACACACATTGCTGCTTGCCTGAAATTTTCAGAAGTGCTCTGCTCYCTTTTCAGTGCCAGGGGGAACGGAAGGTGAAATATGGAGCTTTAAAAGTGAGCTTCTTCCATCTGGTGAGGCACCCTTAGACCTACTTCAGCCTGCCAGGAATGGCCTCAAATTGTTTCTATTTTTCATCTGTAGTTAAAACACTAACAGGCATAATGAGAACAGGAGCTTTTATARAATTACTGACTGCCAGGATGATGAATTTATTCTCTTCTGTTCAAATGAGGCTGTGTTTTAGGTTTGATGTCATCCTGTGCTGTTTGGCTATTGCTCTGCTTTTAAAGTAGCTAAATGAACTTTCTCTTAATRCTCAGGAGCACTATTTCAGATCCTCACAGAGTTTTCATTATRATACTTCATTTTCATGAGCCTGTGACTTCTCTGCAAAAAAAAAAAAAATCCTCCAGGCAAAAAAAGATGGATCACAAAGTCTAAGCCTGGGAGTGAGTCAAGCTTCAAAGCATCCACACTTACTTCAGTTTTTAAAATTCTGAAAATTACCCATGGAAATTTTTGACATGTTGTTTGTTTACACATAAAAATTAGATTTTTCTGCAAAATGACAAAAATCAGTCTGAAAGAACTGAATCATTAAATAAGATTTTTTTTTCCTGGTTTTGAATATTTTTATTTGAACGCTGTATTCAAAGTATTTCAAACATTAAACCTCGTCTCCTGGAAATAGGCAAGGCAGAAGAGATAAACCATCTCAGGCCTRTTTTATTGCAAGTTAAAGGCAGTAATTTGTGTGTATCCTCACAGCCCTCAGCCTGCAAAGCACTCCCTCCTGGTGAGTAAAATATAAATGACTTGGAAGATATTATTTGATGTGTTTTGACACTGCCTGTTTAAGGAATCAGATGATGATTGATAAGTTAGGTAATACAAGACAACACTTTGAAAGTAAATTTCTAGCCTTGCATTTTAAAGTTGTATCACACTGCTGATATTTTCTAAGCTCCTTTTAGCACCTTTTAGCACAGTGCACTATTTCTCCCCTTGGGTTTTATGTGTGTTCAAGAGGAAATATTCTAAAAAGATTAAAAAGTAACTTCTCATGGATACATCCTTGTAGAATCCTATATGCATGACACAAAAAAAAATCCAAAAAGGTGATTTTTAGTAGAATTTATGTGGGTTTTTTTCTCACTTTAAAGTGTCTGCTCTGAGGTGAATTAGCTGTGAAAAAGGCTGAGTCCTGTGCATGGCTTATCTGCATAAAAAAGTGACYTTAAGTAGGCAGTTTAGCAATATTTTAACTTCTGCTTAGTGTCCTACTTTTGATTCAGACTCTCCAGTAATGGCCCAAATCTGCTTTAGGCAAAAAAAGGACAAAACACCTGAAAGTCCAGATTCTGAGGTAGGGCAAGCCCATCATGCTTTGACAATATTCAGCATTCATGTGTTTTTTATTACCCTTAAAGATATTTTTAAGTGATGGAATTTTATTTCTCAAGTGCTGAAATGTCATTTTTGTAGATAAGTGACCAATTTTGCTTTTATTTCTTCTTCTGTTGCCAGGTTGTGATTGCACCTCCTTCTTCCATTCTTTGCACCCAACTTGGCCTTTGCTTTCAGCAATGGAAACACTTCCAAAATCAAGTACAAGCCAAAAGAAATGCACAAAAAATTGAGTGGTGTTGTGATCTTTTGTGGAACTACAACTTACAAAGTCTGCCTTTTAATTAGGAGAAAATAGAAAAAGAAGTCTCCTAGGTTTTCATTATATTTATTTTCCACATAATTGATCAACATTTGAAATCTAGAAGGGTCTGCTGGCTTATTTTGGGSAAACAAATGAGGATCTTTGAGGATTTTGTACCTTTAGTGCACAGAGCTGGAGAATGCTATGAAGCAGRCTGAATTACTGAAGCATATAATAGCCAAAAACATTCTGAAGGGGAACAATTAAAATCTCAGAAGCAGATAGGACCACAAAAGAGTTATTCTCCCTAATATTTCTTCAATCATATCAATTGTAATTGCTGCTACAATAAAGAATGATTCCCATTACAAGGTGTTCCTGATGTTTCTTGATTATTAATCACACAGAATCATTGCTGGGTAGCCCAAAGAATGTTTTCTCCTTGAGAGTCTGCARTGGAATTTTCAAGCCATTAATACAATTTAGCTGCTGGAGGCCTCTCTGGCCTCCCCCTGAGGCAGATTCTCTGTCAGGGAATGTTTTCTGATTTATTCTTTTATTGGTGCTGGTGACTTAAAAGYGCCTTTGTGTCTGCAAGTGGTGTATTATGAGTTTAGAGAGTTTTCATGATGTCAAAGAAAAAGCKAGTACTGAAGAAAATAACTCCTTTTTTTTTTTTTCCTCCTGTATTTTCTCTAGTATAATATTTTTCTCTACAAGGTCCTTCACTATTGACTGGGTGTTGGCACATCTTTGCACTCTGTGATCTGGTTTTGTGGTTGTCTRTTCTTCCATGACCAGACAGCTTTTCATATATGAAATCAGAAATAAGAAACATCATTAATAGGAAAAAGCAGTGGTATTTTTAAAGTTTCTTTTGGTAAGACACTAGAACAAGTCTGAAAAAAGTCTTTTTCTCCTCTACAGAGAAATGGAAGAASAGTTTCTCATTGACTTGCAACTGAATAGGAAAGAAGGCACCTGAGGTGGAACTGGTTAGGAAAAACTTCATGAAATATTTGTAAGGAATAGATTAATTTAGCTGTGCAATAAAGGGAGAGCAGAGGACAGAAAAGGCCTTTATTGGATCAGTGTATGAGMTAATCAAACATTGGGAAGGTCATCACTGTGCTGGGAAGGGAAAGAAGCAAAACCATTGCAAAGCTTAAGTTGTCTTAACAACCTCGGTTGCTTTTGTTTTCACTAAGATATAATTTCATCTTGATGCTGATGAAACTTCAATATCTAAGTCAAATCTTATTTCTGTCAAATGCAGATTATATAATTGACTCAGAAAAGAGCCAGAAGGCAAGTATTATGTCAATGCAAAASCTTAATGGTAGGAAATTGATAATTTGGAATTGAATACAAATGGTGGGGTTTTTTTGTTTCCATTCATTTATTGCCTTGCAAATGATCACTACAAATGCCCCTGGCTTAAACTGTAAATTAATTGTTCTCAGGAACATTTAATGTTCTCATTCTTCAAACTTATTCTGTAAGTAAAAGTGTGCTGATGACTTGTGGGCAACTAAAAGCTTCATTTCCATTCTTAAATGAAATTAACTGAATCTATTTTGAATTGCAAACTACTCGCTGGGCTTATTTAGAAATGGCCACATTTTAGCAATATTCAGATGTTAATAACCCATATGAACCAAAAAATAATTAAATTAACATTTGTCAAATACTGAAGGCTTGCCAAGGGTCCATCTTGTMGGAACGATTCTGACACTTTTAAAATTCTGTTTATCCAAATCATGAAGCTGGTGCTTTTAATCATTTGCTGATTTCTTSTCATCTCCTACCAGAATCTGAATCTCTGTCACCAAAGTCAAAGGCCACATAGAAAATAACTAAGGATACAAAGCTGCAAGTACTTCTGTGAAGCATTTTTCTATTTTCTTCACTCAGATCATTCAACATCAGGCAGGATCAGAAGAGAARGAAAAAAATTTTTGAGCTCATGAGCATACAGATATCATTAGAGTTGAGTTTGACTTTCAGCTTTAGTGGTTATATTCCACTAAATGTGTCTACTAAATAAAATGTCCACTTTCCCACACAGAATAGAAACAAAGGAGTGGAAGGCAATGGATTTAATTTGCCTTCATAAGCCCTTCCTTTCAGGCCTTTCACTGAATATATATATTTTTGAAAGGAATAAATAGTTCAGACTTGCACATTTTAGGGATGTTTTTCTTAAGCACATCACTGTTGGTTCTGCCCWGCATTTCACTGAGCTCCAGGAAGAGAATTTGCTCTACAAGGAAATATGCAATTGTCCCTATCAGCTCAGCAGCACAATTGCACTGAATGGCTTTAGGAGCCTTTCCTTGGATGAGTGATGGAGTGTCAGATGCTGGACAATGGTTCTCCCAGAGGTTTCAAATGGAGTGCAATCAAATCTTTAATAACACTTGAAAATGAGCACAACAAAGACACACAAACCAGTAGGAGAGTCGTTAAAAAAATGATGCCAGGCACAGAATTATCTTTGTTGTTCAGACATTCAAGACAGCTGCAGCGTGTACATTTTAATCATTTCTCTTCATTTAGCAAGCTGCAGTTACTACAGGTGTAAACTGAGACAATGAGTTGCTCTGGACACTTGGAGGGGAGACAAATTTATAAGGTCATGGGCAGAAGATGAATCCAAGCAGATGCAGTGGGCCAAGAACAGGTGGCATGGGAGAGCTCCCTGTTAGAATCCAATCTATCCAGTAAGTGCTGTGGTTTTTTGATGACTCACTCAAYGGTGAAAAAGTTGATGAGACTTGAAAGCAAACAAGAAATCCATAAAATCTGCTTGGTCCTGGTTTTGGGTAATAATCTGGCAAGATGATTTCAGTGCACAAGTTTGCACAAACGTGCTGTTCTCTTCAGGGTCAAATTATCTTTATGCAGYGTGGAATCACACAAATAATGGAAGGATAAGAGTTTTGCTACAGTTGGTCCTCTGGCACCACATTTTGATGTATTGTTCATCATAATACCACGCCTGATAAATGGTTTCATAGAAACCAAATAGGCTTTTTCTGTAGAGTGTCATGACTAATTTGTCTCTGACTAATTTGGCAGAACACATTATAAAATATTGATGTGGATAGCCTAGCTCCTTCCTCATAAATAGAGCAAGGTTTTGCAGTGAATTATTTTGAATCAAAAAAAAAAAATGTTATTTTTCCAATACATTTTAAAGGTCAAGGTATGTGTCAGGGAAGGTTGTGCTGACTGACAAAYTGGAAGGTCATGGAAAACAGGGAGGTAAGAAAGGAGAGAACATCCTTTCTATGCCTCATCCTTAATGTCCATTAACCAAAACATTGCTGCTCCAGAAATCCTTCAGGTTTGGGGTGATGTCTGGAAATGCAAAACCTGCAGGTGGAAATCATAACAATTATATTCTGTATAGTGCATCTCCAAAGGCCACGAATTTCCTTTCTTCTTTTCTTTTTTTTCTGTTCCTTTAGCAGGCTTTTTTTCTGTTCCTATAAGTATAGATTACACTGTAATATTGGTATTTGCCCACCAAATGTGCTGTCTCTTTTCGAGTCTGAGTGCCATGGACCCAGATATTCCAATCACCTTTCCAGCACTGTTAAAGTGAATAAAAATCAAGCAGAGTTTGTGTCTTGTTGCACAGCTGCAAGTGACTAAACTGCAACCAGTTTGGGACCAATCACTGRCCTCCAAGTAATTCCATTTCCTGACAAATAATCCATGTGGTTAATTTTCAATTATGTAGTTTATTTGCTCTTTATRTAATGCAATCATACACATGCGGTGTATTTCTCAAATCTGAATAAATTAGTTCAAATGAGACACTAAATTCCATGATTAATTACATTAYGATGCTCAAATCAGATTCTGCTTTGTGGCTGGTCAAAAATACAGTTTCATTACAAGATTACAAACCTTTTAAAATTAAGTAGCAGCAGGGCATCCATGGATGCACAAGCTAACACTAATGCAGTTAAAGATGCATGATTACCAAACAATATCTTCAGAGGATTATACCTTGACCACAAAGCTCCATCTTGTTTTATATTCCATAAAACTGAGTCTTAGCCTCAAGATTAATTTAATTGGTTTGGTCTTGTTTGGTGGGGTTTTTTTGTTTTTGGTTTGTTTTTTTTTTAATAGAAAATATATTTTCCAGAATTTTTCCTTTATGTTTCTTCTTGATATAATCATTGATTATTTCTCTCTCCCCAACTGGAAAAAAACAACTTGAAAGACATGACATATTCTAGGAGCAAGAGGGAAAAACAAATACACAGTCTTAATTGATGTCAATAAAAGAGCCCAGCTACAAAAGTCTGTTGTCTATATCCTGGAGAGCTTTAAATTTAATATAAAATGATTTACAGGAATGGTCTTTCCTCCAGTTTACTGAACATGTCACCCTTCCTAATGCATTTTTGATTCTCTTCAGATCCCTTCTCCTGATAGAGAAATCATATCTTGAACCTGTTTGGTCTTGGTTTTTTCCTGAATTTCTCAACATTGACAGAGCTGGTGTGACACAACATCTCTGGTTATGCTACTGTGGGTTTTTTTAAATGTGCAATAGATAAGTGCGGAGCACATAGAAGTAAAGTTCCTGTTTCTCTGACTATGATTAATGCTTTTATGYATGGACTAAAATTCAGACTTATAAACCAAGATGATTGCTGTTCAAAAAACAAGCCAAAACCAATAGTCAAGTAAAAAAAAAAGACATGGCCTGGTGGTTGGGGCAAAGTGTCTGAATTGAGAGGAACCTCCTGCTGCCTGAATCTGTTTATTCTTGATGGTATTTTAGATGTTTTTTTAAGCTGCGAGATCATTTAAAAGCAGCTTTTACTAAACATGAGCAGGAGAATGAGGAAATTGCCATCCCCTGGAGGCTGAGGTGTGGATCACAATGGGAAGGCACCGAGGTGATGGTGAGCATGTGCATTTTACTGGTTTGGGCAGAGCATCTCATCATTACAGATGCACTGTGTTGAACCTAATTTTRTGTTCAAAGCTGGCTGGGGTAATATTCAGTGACCTCGTGTTTCATCAGTGTCCTAGGCTGAATTGTAAGATGTGCCCAAAGTCTGTRTTCTSTCACCATCTCCAGGAGCTGTTGGAACCAGGTGGGGCAGTGTTTTCCTGCCTCCTCCCTCCAGACTATTTTATGTTAATGAACCATCAGTGCCCTGCCCATGGCTCACAGGTGATTCCCTTATCTGTTAATGAACCATCAATGCCCTGCCCATGGCTCACAGGTGATTCCCTTATCTGTTAATTAACCATCAATGCCCTGCCCATGGCTCACAGGTGATTCCTGTATCTCTGTTAATGAACCATCCATGCCCTGCCCATGGCTCACAGGTGATTCCCATATCTCTGATAATGAACCATCAATGCCCTGCCCATGGCTCACAGGTGATTCCCATCAGGAGCTTAATTGGCTCTGCTTAATGGGCAATCAAGGACCCATTGTGTGACTCATAGAATGACGTCAGCTCATTGTGAGAGGCCCYGCCCAGGGGGAGGAGCCAAGCATTCCCACCTGGATATAATCTGGAGCTTGGGACAGCACAGGGGTCACTGACTGGATTCCCAGAGGACAGGAGCTGCCAGAACTTTCTATGGGATCACTGCTTCAACAAGGGCACTTCATCTGGGCTGCTGCCACCCCCCTAATGAGCAGGTTGGATTCTGACTCTGCCAAGGGTCTTTTCTTTTTTACTATTGCATTTATTCTGTCATTTTCCTGTTCAATTGTATTTCTGACTTAGAGTCTCTCACTGGTTTTGCTTTCAAACCAGTACAGTCAGCGAGCAAGTTTCAGCCATCATTTGCGCACTGGGAGAAGGATCACTGAGTCTCATTTGGCACATAATCTTTTATCCTTTCTGCTGTGTACCTGCTGAGTGCACTGAATAAACCTAAAAGCAATTTAATAGCTGTTCATGATGYGATGTCAAGCAGGCCTTAGGGAAAGAAGCTTCTATTTTCCAGGCTAACCAACCTGCCACAGAGCTGCTGTGCAGCACATGTACAAGGTGTCRCCTCACATTTCCAAACTCCTGGTGGCAGGTCTGGCTGTGCTCCTCCCACAGCCCTCCTTGCAGAATCCACACTGCTTTAGGTATGATAGCTCAGACACTTCACARAAAGTCATTTTCCTCCAGCTGTGATAACAAATTCGTGGGTCTGTGATAAGCACCTACAGCACTTGAGATAACAATGCCCCCCACCTGAGCAAATTATCCAGCCTTCAAACCTTTGCCTGTAACAAAAGGCTTGGGTTGTGGTTTTTTTAGGCTTGCTGTGTGGAGGTGTAAGGGGATTGTACACAGCCCAGCTCCTCTGAAATCACAGAAAGAGCTCTCTGTCAGCTGGCTTACAGCAAAGACCATKCTGTTAAAAATGGGAGTGCACATATCTGTGTCTCTTTGTGAAGAATRAAGTGCTACAAAGTGAATGATCTAGAACAACTGATGTTCTGGTACCTGACTGAAAAGCCAGAGGACTGAACTGCGTGGTTCTTGCTGATCAGTTCCCTCTTCCAATACATATTAATTCCATGACTGCATTCAGCCCAGAAATTGAAAAAGGTTTTGTAACAGACTTGAAAATTTGAGTTCCATTGTATTTTTCTAGGTCGTACAAGGAATGTGGCTAATGAACCTGTGACTCACTTGCRTTTAGTGGAAGGTCACAGCAAAACTGAGTCTCCTGAGCTGACARGGTGGTAACCCATTCTGTGAGACACATTAGTTTTCATTGCTTGAGTGTGCATTAAGCTACCATTAATCATGATAAAATCTTTATGCATTCATGGAGCTGTGCTGCATAATTTGGGGAGGTTTTCAATTTATTCTAATTCCATCCAATATCTACCATAAAGTATGGAAGTTTGTGTTAGTGACTTCTGTRTACAGGAGATGCAGTAATATTTCTGCTCTGATTATAAAATAAGCTCTCTTTCTACAGAGATAAAACAAAACACTGCTTATTATTTTAGAACTGTAGACAGGAGCATAAATAATATACCTCTGAAAGATTGGAATAACTCAGTCTATCCAAATGAACTTTTTCTAGCTCCTTTTAACTAGGATTTTTTTTTCATTGTCAATAACCTGGACTGGTTTTTATTATTTTTTGACAACTTTGAAACATTCTATAGATAACTGCAAAGGTTACAGATTAAATGTTCTAAAACAAAAGACARTTTAACCAGGCTTCAGAGAGAGGCAGAATCTACCATCTTAGGTTTGTTGCTATTAAAATGTCAGAATTTATCCACATATCTTGGTGTAGATTATCAGGAGTGTTTCTGTTCCTTTGGATGTTAATTTCTTTTGAACACAGTCAAACAATACTGTGCTATCATAGGATGCCACAGTGTGGTAGCTGCTGGGAAATGCTGYGAGTTTAATAATAACCTTTTCAAACATGTTTGTTTGGTATCTTGAATTTTTAAATGACTGTCCTTTCCTAAAATAGACTTGTTTTTTAACGAGAGTGAGTTTTAAGACTTTTCATTATGCATGTTTGTTTGTTTTTCTTCTAATATTGCTGCTCTGTCTTTCCTTGGTCCTCAAAATGTGTTAATTACAGGCACACAAGTTGAGCATTTATGCCTGACTGAGATCTCACAGGGAGTTTCACCAAGGCAGACCTGTCCCATTGCCCCCTAGGTTTCAAAGTCTAGGCCAAAATGTTGTCTGCCTCTTGGGGTTTTTGTGAGTTTGGCTTTTTTTGTGGTGGGTTTTTGTTGTAGGCTTTTTTTCCCCCTTCCTTTTCTCACTGCTGCTTCCCACACAGCCTTGTCAGTGTTTTGCAAGGAGCGAGACAAAAGGAGTGGAAGAATCAACCGAATGTCTTCTCAACACAATAAAAGTAAGAGAGTGACAGCCACCGACTGAGAATTAGGCCTAAAAATACTCCTCTCTATTCTGAAGGTGAATCTTTGAGATAAGAGTAATTTTGCTCATAAAAACCCCCTGATGTCTCTCTCATYTCAACAGACTCAGTGCAGCACATTCTGGCAGGAGTTCCCACTCCCATGTGGGTTTTGGTTTTGCTTAGAAAAACATCAAGAATGGTCAAACGTTTGTGAGCAAAATTGTTCTGCCAGTTCAGCCTCTTTTTTTTTTTGTTGTTGCCATTGCTTCAGATAAGTTGGTAACACAAGGGTAGAGGTGAACAACTGTTTTTAACAGCCCAAAGTGTGTTTTGTCCCTTTTCACTGAATACTTCTACTGATTTATAGATGGGACAGCTGACCCAGCAGTGACCACATGCACAGGTGAACATCAGTCCATCTGAAATGTGGCAGTTCTGGGGACAGGTGTGCAGAGGGAGCTGTGTGACAAGAGACACATGCWCAATTCTAGGTCTAGATGTTCATTTTAATAAACTCAGCCATGATCTGAAAGGAATTCACTTGCTTATTAGCAATTTTCTTTTTATTTGACACCCAAAAAAAGTCCTTCAGGAGGCACTATGGTATTTTTTTTCCTTTTTGTCCCAAGCAACTTCAATYTGATGCAAGAGATAGCAAAGCTGAGAAGAAATAGCCTTGGAAAACAAAAGGGGAATAGTAATTAAGCAATTTTTTTAATGATGAATGGGCAAATGATAAAGACACCAGCTGGGAAGAGGAAAAATTTCCAAGAGAGCTGAAATGTTTTTGGTTTTAAAATATCTTTARAAAACTAATTTCTTTTATAACTTAGGAACATAAATGTGAGAAAACTCCCAGGAGCATTATTYCTGTAAGACACTTTCCATCAAGAAAAAGAACAAAATACTGTGACAGCCTTCCAAGCTAATTATATTTCAATTTGTCCCTTGGACCCTTAAAGACCCATCCCTCTTTAATTTGCTGTTGTATAAAATTTCAGCAGTAACTCTTAGCAGTGTGATTGTGATAAAATAGAACAGGATTTGCTTGCTGGCTTCATGCAGATACCTGGGTTTTTCTAGCCTTAATAAGGTCTCAGGRGACTGCTTTTTCAAGGTAAAGCATTCTCCTGTATGACTTTTTAATTAATTTTTTTTTTATTGCACCAAGTTTACAGGACTTTGTCTCACATAATCTCCTAAATGGTTTCAAGTTTATTGYAGCAACAAAATGCTCTCTCAGTGATAAATGAGGCAGTCATTTTTCTGTTGTTTATTCTAATTCTCTTATGCTCAAAAGGCACATGGGACCTCATTTTATAACTTGCCTTTGATTACATGTTTTGGGTACTTTCACCTAGGTAACTAAGCTGCTGAAAAAATGTCATACAATTATTAAATTACTCATGGTTAGAATTTTTTAGAAGGTCTTGATGCTAGGTGGATTTGGAGTGACTGATATTGAGTAATTTGCTTTTAAAATATTCCTAACAAAACAGGCTGTGCTCTTGGTAAATCTTCTACTGCTTTGCCTGATTGAGTGAACAGCACTGTCCAATATTCTTTTGGATAATGGAATACTTAAAATCCAAACTACTCTAAATGCAGTCTTCTCTACAACATTGGGATCGCATTCATTGGTTTTGGAGATCCCTTAAGCCTTTTTTAATTTGATGGATCTCCCAGAGAAATCTGATTTCCCTGAACCCCATGATGCTCACACTGGGTTCAAACTGTTCTGGCCCATGTGTGGCACWGGTGCCTGCCTGCTGTCCTCACCCATCACCCACAGAGCAGGCACAGGCTGTCACACARACTGTGCCCTTGCCTGGGCATCAGGAGCCATCCCTTTATCCATTTCCCAAGGGATGCCTCACCCCCTTGCTGAGGTGCTGCACTGCAGGTTTGGCCTCTTGCTGCAGCACTCGGGGGGGATCTGTGRCAGTCTGGGGTCACCTGAGGGAATTGAGCAGCACCTACAGGATCTCTGCTCAAAAACAAGGTGATGTGAAAATCCTGGAGTCCCTGGGAACAGCCTGGCCTCAGGAAAAGGGSAGCAAAGCTGGCTCAAAACCAGCTCCAACCCAGTGCTGTGTGAGAAAGGCTCAGCCACCCTTCACAGGGCATGAAGATACCAGGGGTAACACCAGGCAGGGCAGGGAAGTTTCACTGCAACTCTTTCCTTTTTTAAAATACCCAAAGATGTGCCAGATTCCAGCCCAGATTTAACCAACACTCTGGCCAAAGATACTTTTATCTCACCCTAGGATGGCACAGCTCATTGCATGGCATGACCTTGGTTTAGGCTCTGTCCATGTCTGTCACTTCAATAATGAAGTTCTTTCTCTTCTGGAGCTGTTCAGATTRCTCCTGAATGTTCAGCATGGGCCAGCCTAAATGAAATGAGTCTCCAAATGGCAATTTTTGCCCATTATTCTACTCTAAAAAAGAGGATAGGAAGTTAGAAAGGACATAAATTTTGTTACTAATGCTTCAAGTTCTCTCTAACAATGTCTAATAAAASCTCATTAATGTAAGTATTGTTCAATCTTTCCAAACTAGAATTTACAGTGAAAGGCAGAGGGAGGAACATGCTTCTTTCTCTTTTTCTTCTGAAATAAAACCTTGTTAACTCKAAGGAGAAGCTGCAAAATGAAGTGATCGTGTTATTTCATTAACCTTTGGCTGTAGCCAATTCTGACTCCGTGTCACTCTGTAAATTTTCCCTCAATTTGGATGTCATTCTGCTGGCATGTGGAACATTGTTCATGAGATCCTTACTGGGTCAGTGGATGTTTCTTCTGTCAGTGGTATTTGCAAAAGCAGGATCTTACTGCCAATAAAAAGCGTGCTGTAACATCTTTAATATGCAAACATATGTTCATCTTAAAGCTGCCCTTGTTGCTAATAGCTGCGAGCTGACATCTGCTAGAGAGCCTTGGTCTCCAAAAGCTGTTTGGAAAGAAAAGCCTGTGCAGAGCTGCAGAGTTCAAACCATGCAGGGATTTCAGCTATACCTTCTAGAAAATCTTTAAGAAAATATTTATTCAAGAAATGAAATCTTTCTGGAGATAATTGGAGCAGCTTGGACCAGACTCACATCGTGATAGGCAAGGGAGCACTTCCCAAACTCATGGTGGAAGTGGYTCAGTTGAACAGGATTAGTGAGTTTAATAACTGGATTACCCAATMATTTGCTTTCCCAGCATGTCAGTGTTGTGTACAGCTGTATCTCGTTTGCTCCACTCAAATAAATATTAGTGAACCTCTGAGGGCAGCCAGAGTGAAGCCATCAATTCACAGATCTCCTTGCTGGCAGCCCTGCTGTCAGCACAACTCCAGAGCCATTGGCTCCAAAGCCTTTCCCACACTGCCTGCTCAGCCAAAAGCCTGAATTCAATAATAGAGCAGACAAAAGCTTTCTGTTCTCCCTTCAAGGAGCACCATTTTACTCTTCAACCTGCACAGTTGAGGAAGAGGCGGGGTACAGAAAGGAGTGATAAAGTAAGGATGATATAAAGGGTGTCTGTGGTRAAAGACAAMAGCACTTCTCCTTTYCTTTCACATCTGCYKCTGCAGGAGTTCAGGCTAGAAATGCTGGGATGGGGATGGATTCTGGATTTGTGCTGGGAATCACTTGGATAATGAAGGGAGGTTTCAGTTCTCTCTGAGCAGTGAAAGAGCCAAGGCTTTTTTTGCTCCCCACCCCACTGGGAGGAGGCTGGAGGTGCACAAGGAGCTGGGAGRGGACACAGCCAGGACAGGTGACCCCMAGGGATGTCCCAAATCCAAGGGCATCGTGTTTAATGCATTTCAAGAAAGGACTGAACTGCACAAGGTCTGACTGCTCTCATTAACAACCTCTGCAATGCACTGTCACAGAGGGAAATTGCTGCTGTTTGTATTCCTTTGTCGTTGGACAGAACCAAGCAGGGGCTCAAAACATTAGTTCTCAGAGAGGTAATTAAAATTAATGTCTGTGATGGATAGAGGAGAGGAGGGAAGCACAACAGCTTGTGGTTAAGTAAATCATAATCTTGGGGGAAAAAAACATGAGATTGTGTATGACCTGTGATGGGAGAATAATGGGGGAGAGGGCTGCATCCCTCTGAAGAGACAGCAGCTCACCTGTTGGCTGATGAGGGGCTTTAAATCTCTGCTCTGGAATCTAAATTAGGCAGAAATATTCTGTTCTCAAGGTCTCCTGCCTTGGTTATTCCCCTGAGCACTGGCAGTACTCTATATTCAKCTGCTGTACTCCAGTGACCCAGTATGCTGCCCAGCTTCTCCTGGTTGTCTTTTGAAGGACAAAAAAAAAAAATCTATTTTACTGCTTTCTTGTTATTTAGGGGAGTTTCTTGTTTGTCCTACATGAATAATGCTCCCAGTAAGAGTCTGGAATAAAGCAAGACTTCAAGGGCTGTGAGCAGAAGTGTTGAGTTTAATTGTTTTGCTATAATTCAGCATATTTTAATTTTATGTATATATTTAATAGCATTTCTTTTGCATATACACTATCCCCAACATTATTTTAGTGGGGAAATTAACCTGTGTGAAGAAATTAACTTTTATTCACATGCACCCTTTAGTTCAGAAGTGGTAGGAGGGTTCCCCAGATTTCCAGGGGACCCTTCCTTGTGCAGGTTTGTGTTTTGCCTGGCAGCTGAGCACCCTTCTGCCTTGATGCATGAGATTCTGAAGGGCCAAAATCTCCTTTTCTTGCTTTTTTTTCCTTTGCTTCCTTCAAGCCTGGTTTCTGTGATATTTCCAGTCACTGACTGATCCCTCAGTCTCTTCCAGTGCTGCTGACAAAACTCTTTTCATTTACTACAATTAGCAAGGTGAGGTTATTTATAAAACCCAAATCAAACAATTCAGGGGACAAGACTTTGAAATAAAGAAGCCTGGTTGTTTTGAGATTATATAATTTATCTGACCTTCATATTTAATGTGTGGACCTATAGTGATCTGAATTTAATCTCTTCAAATTCAACAGCAATCTCTTTCTCAAAAAAAAGCTGTTTTAAATCTCCTTTTTACTTTAATTTAAACCTCTTAATGAAGTTGATTTTTGAAGGTCCAGAATAATTCCCTTTTAAAAATAATACTGCATTCTCTTAGAAAGCAATTAATGTGTTTGTGGTCTCCTTCCARTTGTCTGGGAAATGGAAGAGGGCAAAATCCTTGCCTTTTTGTGTTGGCTTCTGGGATGGCATCATTTTTGTGAGGAAATGCCTGCAAAGCAACCTGTAGTTCTACAGAGGACATGCACATGCTGGGTTCCAGTTAAAAAAGATCTGCTCTGAATGTCAAAACAAAACAATTAGGGAAAGATTAATTGCATTTTTCAGGTAGCTAATCTTTGTTAAAAAAAAAAAAAAAAAAAGCCCTGCAAGACTTTTCCTCTTAGTGATTTTTTTCTTGCTTGGTTTGTGTTTTCTTGAGAGGCCTTGGGTTTTAGGGTGGGTTTTTTTAATATTAACTTGTGTCATCTCCTTTGCAGGAAGTAGAAGACAGATTGTGCATGGAGCAGGGATTGTGGTAGGGAGAAAAGGGAGTCCTTTGTTTTAGATAATGAAATTATATAGAGATTTTTCTTTTCCCTTCCTCTGCAGGTTTCCTTTCTATGCTAGGATGGCCTTGTTCTGAGCAGACCTGTGTGCAGGCTCTCTATAATTCTGATTTTTCAGAACACTTTAACACTTTTTGTGCTTTTAAAGCGTCTCCCTTGAAGAAGGCACCTCACCAGGGCTGCTGACACACACCAARGCTTTTGCTCCCCAGATGACCCTGGCTTTATTTACATTTCCATAAAAGACAGCATAAAAAGCCCACCTTTCTCTCTTTTTTTCTGGCAAAGATACCTWATGCAGCTCAAGCTATTGATTATTTCAAAGCCAATAAACACTTAACACTCCTCRCCTCGGCCTTGCATCCTTAAAATGTGCAGGCAGCATCACCTTTTATCTTTCCAACGTGTGAAATTAAAAAGGGGAAGGGAGGTTTTCACCCTTGGGAAACTCAGAGCATCTTCTCAGCATTGAAAGAAGTCCTGTGGCTACACCATGGGCACTAAAAAAATTTTTTAAAATTACTAATAATTATTTCCAGTACCTGAACGTCATCCTATTCCTGTGGTGAGCAGTGATAGGACACAAGAGAAWGGARTGGGGTTGTGTCAGGAGAGGTTCASRTTGCTTGTTAGGARAAGGTTCTTCACCCAGASAGTGGCTGCTCACTGGAACAGATYCCCWGGGAAGCTGTTTGGGAATTTAGATTKAGGTGGGGCAGCCAATGATCCTTAGAGGTGCCTTCCAACTTGAAATAATCTGATTCATGACAGATTTGAGTATCTGGAAATTCTCTGGTGATCCCTGGACTCACTACAGCTTCACTCTGGGAAGGGACAGACCCTTCACCTGGGCTTTCCAAGGGGATAATGTTCAAAGTGTGTTATAGAGAGGGCAGAAAAGGTATAAAGGTGCTTGGTTTTGTTTTCCTTCTAGGAAAGGACAATWTAATTAACAAAAGTAACAAATTAGTATGCAAAAGGTGAAAAAGRCCTGCTTGCTGCAGAGCAGGGAATTAGAGCACATCTTCATTTTTTCCTGTTCATTAAAAATTCCCCAGCACTTCTTGATGGCAGAAATTCAAAGGCAGACTTAAACTGGATACAAAATTGTGCAAATTGTAGTGATTGAGACCTGTCCTGTTTCATCAGCTCTGATGGAGGCAGMCCCTCCACCCTGCTCTGGTGTCCTGTGGCACTCAGCTGAAACTCCATTTCACAGCAGCAGGATCCTCCAGAGACACATTCCTCCAATATCCTGCATCCAATTGCAGAATCCAGGGCCTGAGGATTTCTGTCCATCTAATGAATTTCCCCATGATCTCATTTTCCAAAGCAGYAACAGTTTATTTCTCTTTATTTCTTGACACTGAGAACTAAAGRAAAGTTACTCATAGGACTTTGAAGTATTGAGTCATTCATTTATCCACAGAAATAATTAAGGGCTGTAGTTTCACATTAACTGTTTTTCTGTTGCACTAGATAGCAATTTAATCTGGG
>CADDXX010000103.1:556974-599319 GCA_902810485.1 Alauda arvensis
GATGCTCTGAAACTCAGCTCCAAGTTTATCATACAACATTTGGTATCAGCTGTAAAATCCTCCAGTGTTTGATTGAATGGCAAATGTTATTATCCTCCCAAAAGGTTTTAATTAAGATGTTTGGAGGCCAARCAGCTGTGCATGGAAATGCTTACTTCAGCTGAAAAAAAATAAAAATCAAACTTTGGAAGCCATAGTTTGAAATACTTAATTTACATGSCTTATCTTCTGCTTATTATAGAAATCCAAATTAATGGAACTGGTGGAAATTGCAGRCACATTTCTGCTGGTGCAAACTGGGGAGCTGGGAATGAAAATGAGCCCAGGATTCATCTCTTTGTGTTTGCAGARCATCTGATTGTGCTGCACCTTGGCACGAGCATCTCCACCAGAGAGGATTGAGCCTGGAGTGGGGATAAGGCTGCAAAATCAGGAAGGCTTGAAGTAGTGCATGACACTGAGTGTTTCTCTAAATTACAGATAGAAAATTCCTAGAAAATCTGTCTTAAATCCATAGTATGCAAGTGTAGGGCATCTAGTGATCTCTTATGCTGAAATTTGTGGAATGTGGATAATTTTGTTGTAAGTTTTTATTTCTGACTGAAGTTGATGGGTTTAGGAACTTATTTGTTTGTGGAAGGGCGAGGAGGGAAGTTGTTTCTATGGTTTGTTTTGCTGTTCGTTTTATTTTTGTTTAGGTTTTTCAAACTCTCAGCAAATTCTCCTGCCTTCAAAATTGCACTGTACAATGTTCATGTTATGGGGCTCTATTTTGTTTAGAATTTGAGTTTTCTGGGGGGTTTATGATGGGGATTTTTTGGTGACTATTCCCTAGTATGTAATTCCTGCAGCATAAAAATATCAGTAATTCTTGTGATTAGAAATGGCTTTGAGGAAGACTTGCTGCAGAATTTCCCCACAGATTGATGTTTCCTATAAGTCCCTCCTTTTTCTTAAAAGGGTTCTATGCCTTTCTCCAGGCATAGGGGAGTCCCTGAGCACCACACCCCATGAAATTCTGCTTCCTTGGGACCTTCAGCTGCTCCCATCTGTTTGCATGGGTTTTTTTTTTTATTGTTCACTCCTGCCAATGCCCTTGCTCATTACAGAAGCACAGGATTTACAGTGTGATGGAAATGCAGTGATCCAAAACATCGTTCAAACTTCTGATGCTGCGAGTGGGTTGTTTTTTTTGGTTTTAATCACTCGTGTTACATCAGCTCTTGTGCTCCAACAGATGGTTAAGCATCCCATAAGACTAAAATAGAATATTGGGAGTGTGTCTTTATCGATACCAAAGTCTAGTAAACAACCTTCTGTTCCCCTCATCCCCTGGAAAATGTCAGGCTCAGGGTGCTCATACCCYGGAATGCTGCTGCTGATGGGAATGTGTGAATTTAGCTCCTGCTAATGGGTGAGATAAATAAGAATTACAGTGTGGCTAACTGACAGGCAKGAGAGAGCCAGCTCTGCTGAGTCCTTGATCAATGCTTTTTTCCATAGGAAATATTTCCTGCTTGTTTTGAGCTGGCCCAGGGAGCTGGTGATGTTATTCCACATCTTTTCCTTAAATCACTGCTACAGGCCAGCCTGGCAGAGCAGGAGCAGGGAGGGTTTGCTCTCTACAGGCTGATTGATGGCCTGTGTGAGGGAAGTTTGTTCTCTCRGTGTAGTTAGTGGTGGGAGAGATTCATGTCATAACAACCAGCAGCACRGTGGATTGTCTCTGTGGARATTTGACAAGAGAGTGAGGACTGATGGAGCTTGGARGTGAATTACCTCTCTGCCCTAGAGGGTCTTCTCTCAAAATATGAAATGGCAAAAAGGCATCAGTGACAYCTTAGTGATCATCTTTGTATTTGARACAGGRTARCCATCGGAATATTTTTAACTRTTTCTCCTGTTCTTKAAATCTGTGCTAACAATGATAMATTCATCCACATTTCAATATCAAAAGGAGAAGATTGTGCCAGATGAAAAGGAAGTTAATGAACAAATGYCTCTATTCACTGCATGTGTTATTTTTAGGGCTGAGTGCAATGGGTGTTTGGGGGGTATTTGTTTCAGGGGAATTTTTTTTTCCTATTGTCATCAGCAGACAGAGAATTAGATGAAGACCAGAGATGCATTATCCCTGCAACACTGCCCAATGCCCATCCTCTGTTCCAAGCAGCTGCACACAAACCCCCAGCCCTTCCATGGCTCCTGCAGCTGGGCTCAGATGGAAATGCCTGAGTTCAGCTCCATGGTGGGGCTCTGATGGCAGGTCCACCTTGCACTGCTGCTGAAAGAGAATTCTCATTGCTGTGCCTTCAGAAATCACCCATGTGCTGCTGTACAGAGGGGAGGGCACCCTGAACTCCCCCTCTCTGCTGCACCATATGCTGCAGGATGCTGCATTTGTAAGTTAATAATGAGGCACAGCATAATAAGGTCAAAGCAGTGATGATCAAACTGAACATATGYTGTGGCATATTCCTGCTAAAGGAAGGCCTCCAACTATTGGTGTTGTTGTTATCAAGGCAGGAATATCTTTTTCCAGGACGTGCTCCTGATGTCCTGTAAGAAAATCTGACATACAGGCTCCAGAAAGGGGGTATTAAATGATCTGTGCTTCAGTATTAGTTAATATTTTCATCAATAAACTGGAAAAGAGGTAGAAAAGCAGCCTGATGGAGTTCAATGAATTGTTGAGAAAGTCTTATATGTATATCTGGGAAACAATGCAACTTGATGGGGGAATGGGTAACACAAAAAGAAATCCAGGGGGAAAAAAAGAGAGAAGTGTGCCAAGAACTTACTGGTGGAGAGAGCAGATTTGCCCCTCTGTTAAATAGGATAAAATACAATATTGATCATTGGCATCCATTGACCTCTCTGACCACTGGAAATGGGGAGCAGATGTGGGAGCTGCTGTGATCCTGTTGAGGATCAGCCCTYTGTGGGTTTGATCAGATCCCTTCCCAGCCATGAGCTGCCCCCCTTGCAGCACAGAGCAGGAGTTCATCTGAAATAAATCCTGATTTTAGTCCTCAGCTCTAAATTCTGCTGTTCAGCAGCTGCTCTGCAGAGAGCTGAGCTCCAGCAGAGAGGGAGGAGAGGTTTAGGTTGCACATTAGGGGAAAACATTTTCATTGAGAGGGCTCTCAAGCATTGAGTGTGCTGTCCAGGGRAGCAGCTGAGTCACCATCTCTGGAGAGATTTAAACA
The DNA here is from genome assembly GCA_902810485.1 of Alauda arvensis. NCBI lineage: Eukaryota > Metazoa > Chordata > Aves > Passeriformes > Alaudidae > Alauda > Alauda arvensis. Next base: position 560,184 of record CADDXX010000103.1, read on the forward strand.
CCATGTGGATGGGGTTTAGGAGTGACTTGACAGTGCTTGGTTAAGGGCTGAACTCCATGTTCTTGTCCAACAGRAATGATTCTATTTCTAAATTTATTCAGATTTCTCAAGGCAGCTGCTTGGTCTGGAAGAGYATTTGATTTGAGTATGCAGGAGACATCCTTTCCTTGGGTATCAGCAGAGATTTCTGTGGTTCTTAATTAATTTCAGCACTTAAGAAGTAGGTTTTAATTAAACTGAAGTGTTTTAATACTTCCAAAACTTTATTTTTTTATTGCTAACCCTGCTTTTGCATGTAATTCACATAAACTCAGTAAAATCTTCACGAGGGACTGAAGCTATTTCAGGGTTCACAGACAGGACAGCATTTAGCAGAATTTTCTTGCCTCAGCATTTGCTATATGAATACCAATGAGAAAAGGACAACATTTTGCTTTCTCCTTGAACTCTGACTGCTCTCTAGATGTGGATTGTTTTGATACCAGGATCTTCCTTTTTTTTTAAATACATACATAAGTATAGGGAATGTAGGAAAAATAAGAATAAAAAAATCCTATTTTTTTCCCAATCTATAGTCATGTCTCCTGGCATTTCATGATTCAGTAGTTGTGGAATAAATTATCTGCAGTGAACTGACTTACTTGCTGAAGAATGTGTAGGAGGGGGAAGAAATTAGCATAAATTGTTACTTTACACAGTGCAAAGCCTGACTTTCAAATAGATGATAGTATATTCATTTTTTTTTTAACTTCCTAAATTGATATTCATGCTAGACAGCAAYGCCATTGTTTGTAAATGATGTCACCTAACAAATCTTGTGGGTGCTTCATTCAGTAAAAGAGCAGCCCAGGAGCCACAGACAAATTATTAGGATGGGCTTAAATGCTGAGCATATCGTTATTGCCAGGAGAACATGCAGATCTGAGCGTGGTGCTGATGAGATGATTACTCATGTTGTGCACACCAGATATTTTTATACCTAAATCACTGCCTGTTCAGAGGAGTTGATTCTTTTTTTTTTTCTTTTAAACAGTAAAAGGTGATGTTTAGAATCAATGCTGTCTTTGCTACATGAGTTCATTTATCTGTCCTCCTYTATTTCTCTCCTCAGCCACTGTTTTACAGTTTAATTTGCCTTGTTCTGTTATTTGCACCTCAATGAGGCCCAGATGCAATGAAAACATGATTTATTGCTGGAGATAAACATGAGCTAAAGAAAAGCTTTTAGGCCATCATGAAAGGGAAAACTTAGAGATAAAAAGGTTGAGGTGCCACTGCCATTACTCATGTTAGGGCAGTAGATGGACCCTTAGCAATTTTGGGGTTTTTTTAAAAGCAAAGTAACAGCTAATGCCCTTCCTGAAGAACTTTTCCTTTAATTGAAATAAGAATGGGTGAGAAAATGGGATAGCCCCATTTGACAGATAAAGAACTGAGAACAAAGAGAAATCAGCGCTTGATTCAGTGTCTACATGAGCATGTGTTTGCTCTCAGRCTGACTAGCTCCATTTCAATTCTCCACTGCATTCAGGGTGGGGTTTTTACCCAGCTGAGGATCCAGCCCCAGTTCTCTTTGYATCAGTTTGTCTGGCCCATGAAGAACAGCATCCTCCTTCAGCTGCTTTTATTTTTTTTTGCTATGCTAATAAAACACTGTAGATTTTAAACATAGAACTGGGTTTTTTTATCAGTCTGCCATATGTTTTCCATAGATAACTACGTGGTCTAATTGGCTTGATTCAAACTCCTGACATCAATATGCAAATCTGCTCGAATGGGATGTGTTTATGCTGCAGCTTCCTTCTGAGCCATCGATTGRAATATGAGTGCTTAAAAATAGATCTGTGGGGAATGTTGGAGTGGATGGAAYTGTACACAATTCTGCCTTGCCCATGCTGGGTGCTGTGAAACAAATAAGGAAAAAGTCTTGCCCAATTGTTCTTCCCTGCCCAATGTGTTTTAGAGCCTCTTCATGCTTGCAGGGCTTTCAAAACTTGAGTTAGAGCAGAAGTGGCATATTTAGAAAGGTGTGTTTATGTGCTTAGGTGAGGCTGRCACTGCTTTGTGCTGGCTCTGCAGGGAAATTCCTGGAGCATCTGACACTTTTAAACCATTGGTTACCTTCCCTTTCAATAGTTTCATGGCTCTGGAGCTGGAATGGGATTCTCTATCAGGTTTCTTTGCTGTGCTCTCTGCCTCTGTCCTTTCTTCCAGTCTGTCAGGGCAGACACAGGTGGGCCATGCCATTCTGCCAATTATCCCAGTCTTTTACTGCTCATTCTTCATCACATCCCTGTGCAGGAGCCAAGGAAATGCTCATGCTTGCATCTCTGSATGGCTGCAGGAATGTGCAGTGTGTGATCATAAGTGACTGCAGAACTTCCAGCCTTACTGGAAGGTGCCTGGATTTAAACAAAATCRTTTTTGCAGGGAAGCAAGAATATGCACAAGCTAAGCAAAATTTGGAATATATTAACTCCATTTTTAGATGTTTCCCTGTTTTTTTTTTTCCTAGTTTTTTTTCCTGCGTTTTTTTTTCCTAGTTTTCTGTGATTTGGTAACAAAACAGCTGCATGCTGACTTCTGCCTGTTCTTTATTCAATCAACAGCCATTACAAACAAGAATTTTTCATAGACAATAAAATATAGATTTTATTTATCACCTTTAGTGTCTGCCCTGTTTTCTGATAGCAGTTCAGCATCACTACATTAAATAGATTGTTACTAGCATGAATCACGTATTGATTTCTTGACTTGGAAATCCGATTGAAAACTCCAYGTAACCAGGCCAGAAATTATGTTAAGAAGTGATAGAAAAATAGAAATTAATGTCAAATACCTTATTAGACCTGAAGCTTCAGACAAGGCAAAGCTTCTCCCTGGGTTTGCTGCARGTTTTGGAATTATTTGCTGATGCAGCTGCTTCTCTGTGGGTGGATCCATCCAGAGTCMCTTMACTGGGGACAACTCCTGAGRTGATTGTTCAGGGAGAGCTCTGTGRAACCTGAGGGGAAATGAAGATGATTTTACAGGAAAATAGCATGGCAGAATATTGAGTTTTTAGAGAAGCTTTATAGGCCTACTAAAAAAAAAAACCCTTTTTGGCTGAAAGACTTTATAATAAGATTAACATTTACGATTCTCCTCCAGACTTTTTCTGAATGATAATGTGCAGCTGTGCTTCAAGATGTTTASAGAAACAAGCACCATTTCCAGGGGTACAAATACGGAGTAAAATCACTCACACAGGGAAAAAGATTAGAATTTAAACAGAAATATGCAGAAAGTTGTATCAAGACCAAATTTCCAATGAATTTTTGGCCCCCTAGTGAAAAAAAAAAAAGTAGAATTTAATCTTGTGAGCATGGATGCACTTGCTGTTGTTCCTTTGAGTCACTGGGTTGCAGTTGAATGTGTTGCTTTAAGCTGCAGCTTTTTCTGATGACAACACCCTGGCTTTAAAAGGATAAAAACCCCATTGATCACTCATAGCATCAAGTGGAAAAGAGCAAAATAAAATGAGACTTGGGACAAGACAGTGATCTCTGTGGCTGCTTGAAAATTTTCTTTTTGGATTCTAATTGGGAGGAATAAATTGACCTGTGTGATTGGGGGTAAGAGGATAAAAATCTTCAAGATTCCTACCAGTTCTTTGCAGGAGAGCTTTATGTGTGTGCTTTCAACTTCCTAATTCCAGGACACTGTATGTTCATTGAATAACTGATTATCACCCTGCTCCTGCAATTAAATCTGTTTTCATTGGCAAATGGTGAAAGTGCAGGCTTGCTGGAGGAGCTGAGTGTGGGTACAAGACAAACATCTACAAGAAAAATTGGCTTCCTCGTGTTACTTTCCAAACATTTGACACCTTTTAACAATGCAGCTTCCTATTCCAGAGATGAGGCACAGCTCTGTAGATCAGCCAGAAATCTTCTTTGGAGTTAGCTTGGTTTTTATAGGGTTTGGAATCTGACTCTCAGCAATAATTGTGCATTAATTAGTGACCTCACTGAGGAAATATGCCCCAACTCGTGCAATAATCTTCTTTAAATTGAAAAGCACAGTATATTTGTAGATAGATTATAAATCTGTAAACAGTTCTGAAGTTCAGAATTAACATTGTAAGGTGACATGCAAAGTAATCCTTGAGATAACATCTAAAATTGCCACATAACTAATATATCAAAGCTAATATGCTTTCTTCATTGCTGTATATCCCCTGCCATAAATTTCTGTGTATTAGGAATTCAATTCTGAAGAGAAAAATTGGTTTGCTTTAATTTGCACTTCTAAAAATGACTATATATATATATATAAAATCACTTCTTGAATTGCCTCTTTGTTAATATCCATGTTCATGCCTCTACCTAAAGCCCAGAGCTCTGAGCTGCCTCMCAGGGCTGATTAAGCACTAAAAGCAGCTCACTTTGCAAAACTCTCCTCACAAATCTGGACTTGCAGCCTGAGCTGCCCCATTTTACTCGATTGCAACACTTCCTTACAAATGCTTGTATAAAATTTCTGACAGTGCAGATTTTCTGGATAAAAATAGTTGTATATAACTGATTCATGAGGGTCAGCAGCGAGGTAGAAAAAAAAATATTGTATGAAGGACTGAAGATGAAAATGGGATGATGTTGGGTTTGGTGGGGAGGCTCTGCTGGGAGGATTGTGCAGATTTTTGGAGAGGATTTGAAGGACCTGCTTTGGGAAAACACTTGCAGTCAGTTTTGCTGCTGAGTGCATGTGCCTCTCATACCCTGCACCCTGAATTGGGAACGAGCATCTGGGTGAAATCTGGTTATTCATCCACCCCRGCATTTCCGAGCACAACATTTATTAAAAAAGGCAAAACAAAAATCTATAAATTAGGGTCTTGAGCAGCAGTGTGAATAGGGAGACAAAGAGACTTTTGAACACACTCAAATTCCTGGCATGGCTCCGATCAGAAGCGAGCCATTAGGGACCAGAATCGGAATTTCACCAGTTTTTGTAGCCTGGCCAAGGAAAATGCTGTGTAATCATCCTCACAGATTCTTCAGCAAAGTCCAGATCAATGCTCTTGGGTCCTATGAAAAGGAAAAAATGAGTTTTTRGCATGAATCTTCCTTCAGTTATCAATGCACATCTTTATGTAAAACTATCAGATCAAAATAATGATTTAAAGTAAATTTGTTTCACACCTTTTGTGAAAGAAATGCTAAGAGAACTACAAAGCCAGGATACATTTTCTCCCAGGTATCCACAGCACTGCAAACTTCACAGGAAATATTATTCATAAAAAATTTATTTTTCCTGGCATAATTACATGGAATAACTCTTTTGATTCTGTGATCCTGCACTGATTTTTCTGAGTGATTTCTCCTGYCATTCTTGTACTTTTTTGGAGATTTGAAATAATGCTGTGCTGTTCTCCCTGCCAACAAATTATAATCTTCATTTGGAGAGGGAATTCTTCATTTCTTGACTTCCTGGACACAGAGTTGTGGCTTTCTAGGAACTGGAAATGACTTCATAAAATCTCTTTACAATTTCCTTCTTCCAGAACTGAAGCACTGAATTTCCTGCCTGGTCTGACTTCARAATCAGTGCTCTTAAACAGAATTTCACAAGAGTCTATAAAAGTGAGATTAAATGGGAAAGAAACTAAAAACTCTTTTGTTCCACTGACAGAAGCAGAATGGGTTGTTTTTTTTTGTTAGTTTGTTCATTCTCACCACTGCTGCATAAAAATGAGCCTCGAGTCAAAAAAGTTTTAGGGCTGTGTGTTCTTTTTGTGTGTGCGTGCTAGAAAATGAAAGCTTCATAAAATTGTCTACAAAAGTGTTGAAGAATTCTGTTTGGGGGGAACAGGATGGGATGGATGAGAAATAGGATGGGATGGATGAGAAATAGGGTGAGAAGAGCATCCCAGTAGCACAGGAAGGAGTCATTGACCACCAAAGCACAAAAAACCCAAAAAACCCCAAGCAGCTTTTATGATAACAGTGAATTTCCAGCGAACTGCCAAACCTTTCATATTAATACATGGCATTATGCAAATGAGCTTCCTCCTCTCTGAGCAGCTCGCACAGAGCCTGCTCTGCTGGGAAAGGCTGAAAAGGCTCCCAAGGCAATGGTAAACATTACTGGAATCATATTACCAATGATCTAGGGCTCAAAAATCGTGTCTGCTGTGCTCCTGTGAAGTGTTATCTGCCTGTGCTTCCAGCCAGAGCTGCATTAAAGATGCAACAGGGAGATGCAGCAGACCTCAGTGAGTTCTGCAAGGAAAGGGAATGGGGAACAGAGTTGTCACACACAGTCGTTTAATTGGCTGCCTCTAAAATTTTCAGACAGGAGGTGCTTCTTTACATAATTCTTTAACTTTCATATGGAGAGCATTGCCATGGGAAGCCTTAGAAGACAAAAATTATCATTTCAAAGCGAGGGATGAAACAGATGAGTGGRGAAACTACAAACTGAGTCAGGCCAGGTACAATCTCCAGTTGCAGATGTCCCTAAAATTAAAGTTTGTCAGCTGAGACACCATCTGAAATTAAGGCAGGGTCTAGTTTGCAATAAAGACAAATAGGCATGTTTTAATTTCAACACTTGGCTACACTGCTGCAGCTGTAATTGCATCAGTAGCATGAAGAGAGAATTAATTGGCATGCACTTTTCCAAAATGATTTAAAGCACAGAGAACCTGGTGTGTCACCTGCCAGTCTCAGTGTGAATCCAGTTTGTAATRCAGACCATTTCCATCCCCACTCACTATGTTAATTTTTTTTTTTTTAATCGCTGTCTTTGTTCAGTCTCAGCATTTGGCTGTCACATCTTTAAGAAAAATGGTCCAACTGTTTTGCCACTTGCTCCAAGAAATAAGTTACTCCCAGCATATGGAGGCTTTCACAAACAATATGCTTTCAGTTCTCCGTGCCTTGGATTTCTCCACGGAAAATCGGTGAAGCCTGGTGTGAGATGARCTGAAAATGCTGCTGTCCATGTCAGCAGAGCCTGCAGAAACTTCTCCTGCACRGGAGCTTGCTAGGGAGGTGGATTTAATGTGCATCCTGCTTCAAATGTAGTGAAACAGCACAAAATATCAACAGCTGAAAGGCAATGCTTGCTGATGGAGGGATGGCACCTCCCAGACCTGCTCCACACTGACCCCACCAATGACTGCAGTGTTGGAGGTGCCAGTCAATTTTTTCTGTCTGTAAGTCTGTACTTGAACATTTTTCAAATGTTTCTCCTCGAGGGGAAAGAAATGTTGGAAAAGGGAAAACAAGAACAGTTCGTTTTTAGAAGTTTAGGTTCATGTTGCAAGCCAGTCACTCACGTATTTCCATCCAAGTGATTCAAAATGTTATTTAGTAGGAATTRCTTTGTTTTTAAGTCTTTCTTGGCATGTGACATTCTTCAATGTGATGTGCTGCTTTGCTTGAAAAACATTGGTAACACTSTTGGTTCTCCATTATGGGTTTTATTCATAAATATCAGCTCTGCTCTTTTCATGCTATATAATTTATCCTCTTTTAATTTCCTTTGGCTTGATAAATATTTTTATAACTTTTTGCTGTATATTTCTATCTATAATTTTATTTACGTTCAAATACTGCTATCTGGCAAGAATGATGATATAAAATAAKTCTGTGCAAGCTTCACACAGCCCAATGTTTTGATAACTTAAATTTGCCATTTTGCAATTCTAAAGCAAACATTAATTTTTATATAGCAGGGTTTAGAAGTTTATTTTACACCGTCCCAAGAAATCTCATTTTCATTTCTAACAAGCCAGAAAAAAAGAATAGCCTGGAAAACAGATCTTGCTCTTAGAGCATTCATCTTGGAGGAAGTTTTATCTTGAGCAATAAGTCTGACATTTCAAGGCATAGTGTGACATTTTTCATGTRAGTATAGGAGTAAAGGGCCATGATTTGCTGCCCTTCTGCTGCTTTTTCATTCAACCTTATTAATTTCAAAGGAGACATTTCTTGACTATGTTTCAACCAAAAAAAAAATGGCGAATAAGGAAGGCTGAAAATGATGATAAAATMGAGATACAGGCAAATATATTATTTTAAGAAGGTACATTTCTTGTCAATTCAATKCTCAGTGAATATCTTCATGTTCCTCTAGAAATCCACAGACAGAAGCTGAATCAGAGAGGGAGTGGATCTCATCTGAGAGGAACTCATCAGTGTTTAAAGTAAATTAGATAAAATAATAACAAGAATTCACACTAAAACCTCATGTTTCTGTGTTTAAATCAGTGTGGCAGGGAACAGAACTCTRTGAGAATGGATGAGTTGCCCATATTTTACCTTTTTTTGTCGTATTTATATCCAATCCCTACGACAGAAAATATCTGCTCAGTGGTTTCATGTAAAGGTGAAAACACCAGAGCGTTCTTTGACTGAAGCAAAGAGTCCTTAGACACCAAACTCATCAGCTGTGGAACTGAACAAGAATGACCTGAGGGAAAAAAAAAATCACTGTGGCAAGAAGTTAAGGGGAAAGCAGTTAGTGGCAGGAGTGAGTTTTTCTGACAGCAGGCTGTGACAGGATGACTGGCAGGGTTATGGAGTGCCCTGCCACCCTCAGGGTGCTCATGGCTGGACAGCTCTCTCCATCAACAGCTGGAAAGAACATAATCAGCAGGAAGGGGAAGTGTTTTTGTGTTTGAGCTGTGTGAAATGGCTGCGGGGAACAAAGAATGTAATGACACGTCTGGGTTATAGAAGAGCATCCAGCGAAGCAAGGGTACAACAACCCTCACCCAAAAGCTTTTAAAGCACAAAACCAATCGAGTTAAAAAGAATCGTGTTTCAGCCTCAGCACCCTGRGCCTGCTCTCACACTTGTTCCAGGAGAGATTTACAGCTGGTTTCTGCCTCCTTGCTTAGTCATTCTGGTGAAATATATTGTCAGCCTTGTCTCCCCCGCTATAAGTCAGAGAAAACTCTTTTAGTCAGCAGGGCTGAGGGAAGAGAAAAGTGGACTGCAGCAGGATTTTGTGATTGGAACCTGATGCTGCTCTTCTTCTTCTGTCTTTGAGCAATATTTTGTTTCCTGGTTTTGAAGCAGATTTAAAAGGAGGGCAAGGGTAACACTGGTCTTGCTTTTTTAGACTTGCGAGAATTGAGAACAAAATTGGGCAGACATTAATCAAGGTCAGGTGCAGGAGTATGGAAAAAAACCTCCCATCCAAACCTCTTAGGATGCATGCTCAGTGTCTGTGTTAACAGGGAATTTGAGAGTCAATTGTTATTTCAACAACCAGTTCAAGTTCAGAGCTCTGATCCAGGGCAGAGTGCAATTCCTGCYGTGTGTAAAACGTGGTTTTATTTTACTCTTAATGCATTGTATTCTCAATTCCTTTGAATTTCCCACTGGAATTGCTCTCTGGTGGGGAACAGGCTCAGTCCCTGTGCTCCTTACATTGCATTTTTCAAGCACAGAGGGATGGGGATGATGTGTGGGGTGTTTTTGGGGAGGTTAATTCTGGAAGGAGCTCCCAGCAGCTGGATAACTAGACAATAGAGAGGACTTGTTCTTCAGTGTTAAGCTCTATTTTGGCCATGCCTGATCCAAAAGCACATTATTTGAGTTCCTTATGCCCCACAGATCCTTTTACATAGGAAAAGGCCAAATTTGAAACCCTATTTTATCTCTTGTCAGGAATTCAAGGTGGTTTGATCGAATTTAACCCCCCCATATAATTCGATCTAAATTTGTCTGATTCAAACTTTATCACCTTCCATTTTTTAACCTTTGCTGATCAAAGCAGGGCATTTGTGRGTTTAATCTTGCTGATTGCTGTGTTGCAAAGTGTGTTCATGTTGCTGTGTTTTAGGGAGAGTGACTTTATCATGGAAGCTGCTGGAAAAGCTACAGGAAAGCAAGAATCCATTTTCATAGAAATGTGCAGAATTATGATATTATATGATATAATATATATAAAATATAATATTTTCCTTTTGGAAGAGAACTCTCATAGAAGYCACCAAGCCAAATACCTTACCAGTGGTGTTTACAGTTAAATATAAAACATTCATTTATTTAAATCTGGAGGCTTTARTGATAGAGAAAGGAAGCTCTGCTACCAGAGCTGCTCAGTATTTTTGTGGTAGGTGCTTCATCGAGCCCTAAAGTATCTTTTAAGTGGGAAAACTTTTATGGAGCATTGGCAAATGCCTTAGTTCAGACAYTGGACTGTGGTATCTCTTAAAATATAATGTTATTATACACCATTTATAAGTTTTGTAACACATATTACCAATGTTCCTSCTGGGCTCACAAAATTATCTCTGCCTTCCCAGTCTGTCAATAACAGAACTGTAAGTGGTAAATCAYATTTGGTAATATAATTAGTAAGTTTTTTAAGGGTTTGACATTTTCCATCTTCTGCTATTTAAATTGATTTTTTATATAAAGCAATTAAGGACATCCTTTTTCCATTAAGGAAATTATATTTAACTTCTGTTGTGATAATGTATGTTCTAYATAGAGGAGAGAAGGGACTGGAGTTTCACTTTTTTCCCTGCAAGGTCATTTTCATTGCTGCTGGTGGTGTAATTTTTCACAATAAATATATTAATAGGYGCTGCTCTTAGCACAAAATCAATCAAGACCTCAAATATAAATATTTCTYTTGACATAATTACTGTCATGAATGAGAAATGATTTTAATTCACAAAACAACTTCGGGCTTTTGACAGATTAATAAGCAGTGTGGAAAGTGTCACCTGAAAGCCAKAACATGAGCMTTTTACTTTCTTGTCTGGGATTATTGCTCATTGCTGGAGTTTTCCATGGCACTTCAYTGGGATGGTGGCAGACATAAATAAATACACACAGATATGATAAAGGGCTTTTCAGTGTATGTACATTATATATTGAGTTGTTTGGAGTAGAAAAGATAAAAATAGCCYTGCTTGAGGTGATTTTGTTTCCTGAAAAAAAAATGCTTAAGGGACAAGATTTTCTTATTTGACCACTGCTAATCTCAGTATTTCTCTTTACAGACCAGTGTTTAGTTTGTCTGTGCACATCACTCTGAGGCAAAGCACTGACATTGATTGCATGATTGCAATTAATTGTGTAATTGCTGTCAGTGTAACCTCCAACTGGTTTTGCACAAGAGTCCAAGGGAGATATTTCTGTCCTGCAGCTCAGTCAGAAATGTGAGAACATGATTTMTTAAGGTTTCTGCCCTTAGATTTGCTTCAGGAGCACAGTGGTGAGGAACAGATTCAAATGATACTTTTATGAGTTTATTTAATTTTAGGTAATTCCATAGGCATTAACACTGTTTAGCTGACTCTGTCTGACCCAKACACAGAAAAGTTTTCCCCTGGCTCATTCTGGATTAAAATATTCCAGAKAATTCCTTGACACACATGGAAGAAAGTCCTAAACTATATAATCTGAATTGGGCATTAAGCAGGATCTCCAGAGATACATTTGAGCTTGAAKTCTTCCAGAATTCTGTGGMWMATGATTMRTTTTAAAAKAAAAAAWATCTSTATTTMTARCAGAGATTTCCCAGTTCATTCCCAACATGTTCTTAAGGAATGAGCAAAGATAGAATGAAYAAAAGTATTGTAGAGCTGAGGTCAGTGTGAACATTTGACTCCTCTTGACCTGAAGGAAATCTCTGTGCCCTGCACTAGTGAGTACCCAAGAGCATTAGAAACTCTGTTAAGGGAGTGGGAGTGTGTTTTGAATTATTTTTTTCCTGTCTTACACGTTGTTTTTTTTATTTTCTTTCCTCTTTGGTTTCCTAGTTTGTTCTTGTTATCTCAAAATTCACAGAATAACAGTTTCTATCACATTGTGGTAGCTTGAGAAGCTTCTTCTCAATGAAATTGTATCTTTTTTCACTGTAAAAATGGTTTGCAAGGGAGTTTGTTCTTGATTTTATTATTAATACTTTACATTCTGGTACAGGGGGAGGTTTCACATCCATGGAAGTAGCTTATAAAACTTGTGACATGTCTCTCAATTGCCTCTCCAGTTGTTATGATGCACATTTAATAAGAATTGCCATAGGGATATGAGCTCATCAGTACATGAAGCTGCATGCAGAGGTACATAAGAACATACAGAAGTTCTTTTTAAAGACCAGGTGATGCTGGCAATATTTAAACCAATATCTCAGTGTTCAGTTTATCAGAATTTTGTCCTGGGTGTGCCAATCTGAAGGTGCACTGCATAACTTTCCTGGGGGAGGAATATCATGAGCATAACTCAGAGTGCTCAGTGACTGCCACAGAACCCCCAAGGCTGATTCAGCACTCTCCTGKAAATGCTGCTGTGGTTTCATAGTGCACTTAGTTATTCTGAAATAGCTGTGGACAAGAGCATCCTCTTTTGAAGGCACTCAGGGGGTAATATTTGATTATCTCGTTGATAATAGTGCCTCWGCCTCAGCAATGCTGGGAGATGTTGTTCTCTATTCCTCTTAATTGGTCCATTTTTTCATCTTTCTGCCCAACCACAGAGRCAGATGGAAGGCTGCTTTCTCTTTATGTGATTATTCCACACTTGAGCCTCAATTTTTTTGGAGAGGGCTGGGATACCACTAACAACCTTCAGTTTTAACAATGTGTCGACATCTCTGCTTTTTTATTTGAAGTAAAAAGAATATTTTGTTCAGGTCCTAGACCTCATCACTTTTACTTACAGCATTGTGGGCTCAGCTAGAGGATAGGAATTAACTTGTTGCCATTGTGATTTTATTTTTTATTTTTTTAGTTACAGGAATCAATTTAATATAGGAAATTCCTTTTTTCCTTACAAAAAAAAAAATAGTTTAGATATTGCTGATTTATAGTTGGCTTCTGAGTTAGACTTTAAACTTCAAATMATTTCACACAAACATGCATTTCAGTTTGGTGAATTCAGTGAAGTGAAACTGGGTATTCCAGTACATCATGTCTGWGAATARATATATTGTTAATTAATTATGAAARTATCTTTRTGAACTAGATGAGTCATTTTGATTCAATATTGTGAATGTCATTTTTAAAGGCCTGTGCTTCTTTTTTCACATTTGCCCACCATAAGTGGTCAAGAAGACAAGAAAAAATTAAATTTCATACTGARGGAAAAAGGAGATAAAACTGGGAAAAGGAAAGCAGACTTCTCTTTAACCACACAGTGCAATTAGTGCTGAACTCTGCAATTTGAAGCTGTTAAGGACAAAAAAAGTAGAAGTCAAATTGTAAATGAGAAATATGTGTAAACCAAGCACTAAGAAAAATATAGAAATACTGTTAAATGTAGAGCCATCAACCTTTAGAGACTTTTGAAGATGGATAAATGGAGGATRATGGTTGTTTCAGGTCTGGCTGTTTCCTTTATCTTTTCTCACGTTGGGTGCTGATGGAGAGGACGAAGCAGGAATTCCTTGCCTCAGTCAAAGTGTGACAGCATTTCTGTTCCCAGCCAAAATCTTGGGCAAATAAATAGGTGGCCCAATTTCAGAGGCACAAAATAACTCCAGCAAAGACTGAGGGTAAGCACAGACAAGGATTTCATGTCCTTAGGRCAGAACCTGAGCCCTGAAACACCTAAACAGGGCTCTGTGGCTCTGAAAATACCTCAGCAGGGTTGTTGTGGGACGTGTGGAATTGGGTAGATAATTCAGCCAGGTAGGTCTGGTTGGTTTTTCACTGCTGCAGTTATATCAGAGTTAAAACCTGTCTTCCTTCTCTTTTCCAAACTAAATCAGTGCATTACATCCCTGTGCATCCTCTGCACGGTGTTTGGGAGCTGCATTTATGAACAAACATAATGCAGGGGCAAAACACATTGGGAAGGAGTAAAAACGAGATGTTGCATCTTGARAGATGCAAAATATTTCAAGTTAATGTCTCGTCGTTCTCCGTGAAGTTTGTTTTGTGTTTTGGATTAACAGAGCTCCTGTTCTGGCTCTGCAGATGAGGAATGATGGTCAGAGATGGGTTTAATTTTATTGAGAGAGAAAGAGGTGCTGAATTCCTGCATTTTATTAGCATGTGGAACACTGGGGAAAAGCTGTTTGTTAATTCTCTTCAGCAGGGGGAACTGGGAAAATGTCAGGTACTCTGGGCTTTCTCTTTCCTACTCTTGCCATTTTTCTCAAGAAGCTACCACAGATTTTTATATTTTTACAGACTTGTCTGTAGAAAAATAATGAAAACCAGAATTTACCTTCAATCCCATGGAATTTCAAAGTATGTGAACCAAACYTCTCTGCAGTTGTATCACTTAGCTTTAATATTTTCAGTTCTCCTGAAAACTGTCCTTATTTTCCCCCCATTCTTCAAAGAGAAATTCTTCTGAGAATTAACATTAGTTTCATCATTAGTTTTTGTCTCCAAAATAACTAAGTGAAGCCTTGTCTCTGATCAGTAGATGAAGATAAATATTGTTGTTTTTCCATTTMATCTCCCTTTAAGAGTTGAATAATTCATTGGTCTTTTAAGTAACTTTAATTTAATGCCMTCAACTTCCAAGATAATAAGGTAAAATAAACAACTTGTGACTATTGGACTGTCCAAACAAACAATTTTAAAATCTATGCAAGAGATAGAATAAAGATTTTCATCTTATTGCAAAATCAAAGCAGTAATTAGGATTGCCTAACTGGTAGAGGGGGGTTTTATCTGTGTAAAGTTGCAGAGGTTTTTATCCATCTTAGTTCAGTGCCATGAAATAGGAAAACAATTAAAATTCTGTTTCCTGAACAAGACAAGTGAAGGAATGTATCCACTATTTGGAGATCAGCTGAGATATTTCCCTTTCCACAGGAAAGAGAGAGAAACAGATTTWCTAAAGAATTAAAATGYTCCTCTGTTTTCMTCRTTGYTTAGTTTAAAAAAATTCCTCTTTTCACTGCAACTGGAATTCTCTATGGCATCCTCAGTGACCATGAAGAGCCTCAAACACTTTAAATAAAGAACAAAACCCAACAAAAAAAGGCCCCATGTCTCAAGGTCAGGTTTAACTTTTGATTCTGAAGACAGAGACAGGTACAGGCCTTTTGTTTCCTGAGCTCTCATTCCAAATATGACACAAATCAGTGACCCAGATGGCCAGTAACTAATCATCATATTCATAAATCAGTATTAGTAAATTAACAGGTTCATTAAGCCCTGCTGGTGTCAGCTGCTATAAGGACAGAAATGTTTTGGGTTTGTTTTTTTTTTTTTTTTTTCCTTTTTAAAATGCAGGACTAAATTAATTTTCTGTAACCCATGAAGTTGTCCTGTAGCATTTATAAAAATGTCATACCTGACTCAATGAGCTCAGGGTCTGAACACTGCTGGGAATTGCTGTGGTGTCAGTGGGGATGGGGAATTACTGACTGGAATTGGAGYCTGCATTGATCCTTGTGAATTCCTCTGTTGGGCTCAGAACCATTGGGTTTTTCCTCCTTGATTCCAGCTGCACTGAACTAATTAAACCAGCATTTTTCTTCATCTCTATATCTGACAAACATGTAGAAGTAATCCCAGTTAAGACACGGGAATCCTGCTTTTGACAAGATCTAAGCAGAGTTCTACACTCTAAAAACACTTCATCACTTTTTTTGGCGTTTTCTTCCTTTCCTCTACTCACCTCTCACAGTTTCAAGAGAAATGATTCACTGGACACTGATAAGGCAGCCTAGTATTTCACTGATAAGAGAATGAAGGAGATAACAGTTCCCAAGATGTATTATCAGAAATCCAGGAAGCCATTAGCATATTGAACAAAGATAAGCAGATAAATAACTGGTGGCAACCTCCCAGGCTGCTGGGATGGTCTTCAAGTATTGATTTTGATGAAAGAGCCATTAATCCTTGCAAAATGCATCTTGAATTATCTCATCTTTTAAGGAAGCAAAATCCTGGGCCTTGTGATCAATATCATTCCTGCTGTTGGTTTCTCTGGCCATGAATGTCACACCAAATTCCCATGAAATGCAGACTCTGCAAAGGTGGAATCTCCCCTGCCCACGACAGTGCCTGGGCTTTTATATTCTAAACTACATTAACATTGTTTTTCTCTAAACACCAATAACTAAAACCCCATGGCATGCAGTGAAATTCT
Organism: Alauda arvensis; assembly: GCA_902810485.1. Classification (NCBI taxonomy): domain Eukaryota; kingdom Metazoa; phylum Chordata; class Aves; order Passeriformes; family Alaudidae; genus Alauda; species Alauda arvensis. Next base: position 576,251 of record CADDXX010000103.1, read on the forward strand.
ACCTTTACCAATCCTAAAAACCCATCACCCTTTGCAAAGAGGAAAAGGAAAAGGAAGACAGAAACACGTGCTCTTAGCGCACTGATCTGCCTCCATCTTGGCCCCATTTTACCTATATAACAAAATCTAAAAACCCTTCTTCCTCACCCAGTGACAAAAATCACACCAATCAAACCCTTGTGACCTCCAAATCCTCAGACAGCCCTGGCAGTGCTTTTTCCATGGGCTGAGACCAAAAGCCACCACTGTTTCTGGCACAGGCCAGGGAGGATCCACCCCCTGTCCAGGCTCCTGCCCATCCAGGAGAACCACAGAGATGCTCTGGTTTCCAATAGTGCCTTTCAGGCAGTTTTGTTGTGTTTCCCAGTGCCCAGCAGCAGTTTTGTTGCTGCTGTTGCCCTCACCACCATCTCAGACACCTGAGCCTGGGGAAAATGAGATCACCAGGGATGTAAATAGGCAATTTTTGAAGATGAAGTTCAGTTGCAGASTCTCAGCTGCTACCCAAGTTAAAAACCGTGAAATGTTGAGTGAATGTTTCCTCTTCCCCTTCATCTCTGCTTCTCCTGTACTACCAAGGCTCTTCCAAAGGAGGAAGAAATCCTGCACCTTCTCCTGGCTCTGTGTTCCTGCCTCTGTGTGTGCTCACCCATCTGCAGGGAGGCTTGGGGTGGCAGCCAGGGCTGTAATCACCACGGTGCTGCAGGATTTCCCCCTGTGCAGCAGTGCCTGGGGATGGAACAGGGATCCTGGGCATGGAACAGACGGGTACAAAAGGTTAAACCTCGTTCAGCACATGGGGAGAGATCTCAGATAAAGGGAGAGCGCGGCCCTTGTGCCAAAAATCTGATTCAYGCAAGAAAATCAGGGAGGAGGGAGAGAGTAGAGAAAGGCTGCTGTTATTTTTTTTAACAAAAGGCACGAGAAGCACAATCAGTAGATTCTGTCTTGACTGAAATTACATCTTTTTTGAGCATATAATTGTTGGGGGAAATTGTCTGGAAGCAGCTAAAGCTTGTTTTTGCTTTCCCAGAGCATCTAGAGCTAGCTGTATTTCATGCTAGCAATCTTAACCATTTAAAAATCRRATAAATTCTCCCTATGATTMTAAAATASAATGATTTAGAAAGGAGTCAGAATACATGAGAATTTGCTTTTTCCCACCAATTAACTTTTGGTGTAATTTTTTTTTTTTTTTTTTTTTTTTTTTTTTGATCAGACTGAGGATTTGACAGGTTTTATTATGCAGCTTCCCCTGGGGTTTCAGCAAGTTCAGTGATATTTGAGTTTAGCTCATAATTAAACCCCAGAATTTTTTATAGTCTTTACTGACTGATTTAGTTCCCTCAGTGSCAGGGATGGAAAGGCACACATCGTCCCAGGCATGTTCCTTACTCTGTGACAGGGTGAAAGACAGAGGGTAAGACAAGTTTCAGGAAAATTTCCATTGAGGTTTTGAAATGGGTCTTTGGGAATGGTTCTTTGGGAATGGTTCTTTGTTTTACTGGATTCTTCTTTTCACACAAAGATACAATTTGGTAAGCAGAAAATTAATATATTTACCCCTGGTAAATATAGGTGCTGGTATGATCTGCCAGCTGTTTCTAGAACTGCTCCATAACTCTCCTAAAATTTATGGCCTCTGTTCTTCCTTTGGAAATAAAATATATTGAATGCTTCTCCTATTCTGGTAAGGACAGCATGGCCAAGAGAAAAGTGTGTTATCCATCCTATTACCAGCAAAAAGATTTAATTAACCTCATGTTTATTTTCACCTTTTAGTCATCAGTCAGTTGTTCTGTGGCAATAATTCATTTTTGGTTGGCTTAACCCRAGTTAAATTTGCACAAAGTGAGTTTGGCTGAGCCTCAGCTGTATGTGCCAGATGACAGGTGAATAAATGGATTTGTCTTTATTGTGGGGTGGATTCCATGGRATCTCTTTGCTGGACATTCAGGCATCCTTAACACTGAACAAGRATTGTTGGCTGAAATGCTGGGAATTACAGAAAACAGATCTTCAGCAAATGTATAAATCAGAAACTGGAGGAAAATGCAGTGATTTCCTCAGAGCAATGGTAGAGGAATTGTTTCAGAAGAGCATAAATCCTTGGAGCCCAAAAGAACATTTTTAAGGAAGTTATTATCATAATCTTTGGCACTAATTGCTGTGCAAATATCTGAGTTTTATGAGTCAGTTGTCATGGATTGTACCTATTACATTGAATGGTAGTGATAAAGAATTGATGCAAAACTGGGAACCCCAGAGCCCCTGATGTTTGGACATTGATAATTTCCTTTTCCTGCCATTGCTTATTTTGATTTGTATTGGGTGTCAGACCAGGATAAAACAGGGCAGTCAAAATTTTCATGCTGTTTACATGTGATGTGATAATTTGGATTAAAAATTGGGAACTTGTTAGAAAAGATCTGTTATTTTATTCTGTGGTCTCYTCTGCTCTGTGTTGGTGTCTCTGGGAGCAAAAGTTCCCAGTTACATTGGGGTACCCACCATCATTTTTGGGTTTTTCACCTGAATTCTGCCCTAAGAAGAACCTGTGGCTGCTGTTTGCAGCTGCAGCACCTGCAGTGCTCAGCTCAGGCAGCTGCAGAGGGTGCCTGGTGCCAGGCAGGATCAGGAATTCACTCTGGAGCATCACTCCCACCMAAAAAATCTGCAGAGGGAGCAGAGAATGATGAAGTCTCTGATTTAAGCAGGTCAGAGAGATGCCCAGAGCTGGAGGAAGTTCAAGCAGACTGAAGTTCCTCCTTGGATTTCAGCATTAATTACCTTTGTCAGGACAATTCAGAAAAAAAACGCTTGATCTCTTCTTTATGATTAATGTTCTTTATGATTAATGATGCCTCCCCCATCCCTGTGCARAGCAGGGATGTGTGCAGGGTTCCAATTCTCACAATTACAGCTGAGCAAATGTTGCTGTCCTATTTTATATGTGGTGGAAAAAAAAAAAAAAAAATGAACCAGCTTGCCTCCAAGGTAGCCCATGGCTCAACAGATTAAACATTAATGCAGGGTTTCATTGAGTGTAATTCTGCTCTGGGATTGCTGTTTGTTCATTTGCTTTGTTTGGCAGAGGTTTGAAGTTTGGATGCTCTTTTTTTTCCCTCAGTTTTGCTGGGAGCAGTTTTTGTGTTACCTTTGATTCAGAGCGCTCGAGGGTGGCTTTWAAATTTCTGGGTTGGATTGGAACAGGGAAAATCTCCTGTATATTGGATCAGCTCATTTCAAAGCTGCTTTAGTCAGTGGAGGAGTGCTCACAGCACCTCTTCCATCATCCCCCCTGCCTGATTTAACTCGTTCAGTGCCCTGATTTAACTCGTTCAGTGCCCTGAGTTTTTGGGACAGCCTGGAGCGTCACATCACTTGGTGTGCCACTGGCCACCAGCAGTGAAACACTTCATTCTTCTCCATCCAAGCTGTAATTTTTAATTAAATGCCACTGTCAGGATTTAGTGGGGCTGTTGGCACATTGATCATTCAGTTATTTCACCATGCCTTCATTAGGACRGTGTAATAAAGCCAAATAATCTGTTAATTTTGCCCAGCTTCTGAACCTCYTGCAAGAAATTTGTTTGGCATTGTAGGATTTGAACCACTGAATTTCTGAGCCAAAATTATGAATTCTTCAAGCTCCAGGTGGGTTTGTAAGAGGAATTCTTTAGCTGGAGGATTTATTCAGGCATTCACATTCTATTTTGGGTACACTTACTTGAGTACTTGCATATTTTTCTCATTAAAGTAATTTTCTTCCTACTTTTCATGGAATGAGGGTTTACAGCCCATTGTTACTCAATGGTTTGTAATTTTTTTTAATATTTCATGACTCTGAAAAGTTGTAATGAAATTTTCTGGATTTCCTCTGTTATGCTGTATAATTTATTCTGAATTGAAAGAGCACAACATTAAATTGTTCTGGTTCTCTCCAGTAATGAACAGCTCTTGAGACAGGTTTTTTTTTTTTCTGAAACTCTCATTATTGACTTAGGTCTGCTTCTATCAATATCAAGGAAGGTTTAAAAAAAAAATAACAAACCCCAGTAAAAGTTTTGTAGCATTTTAAATAACAAGGATGGGTCACCATTCAATAAAAATAGCCAAAATAATGAATCTCAAATGAGAAACTATAACAATTTTCATACAAATATAGACAGGGACTCTATTTATACTTTCTCATTTATATTACTTGCCTACATACAGAAGAAAAAAAGAAATGATGGTTATTTACCTGGCCTCTGAGCAAAACCAGGGAGCTCTACAAGGCATTTCTCCCCCTCTCTTCAGACTCCTTTAATTGGGTAGTTTGAAGGAGTCTGAAGTTTTTAACCCAAAATCTCTGTTTAGATAGAGAAACTGAAGATATTTCATCTGTTTGAGTGAATAGGCACAAGGGGAAATATCCTGAGGATATTGCAGCTGTTTACAGGGATAAAGAATATATAGAATTTTTTTTTTCCTCACAAAAATATAAAGAATATATAGAATTTTATTTTTTCCTCCTGGGTGCCAGGAAAGGAAACAAAGCATTAGAAAACTTGGAAAACATCAACCTCAGTGACAGCATGTGTTTATGTATGATATAGGCACACCTCAAAAGGGTACATTGGTCAAAGTCTAATTGTTTTTAATCTTTGAAAACTGAAATGTGAATATAATATTTTCTATTAAAATGCTTCAAGTTCTTTTTTTTATTGCCTGAAAAACCTGGCAAAATTATTTCCTCACCTGTTCCTCTGACATCACCCTGTGTTTGAGATGGATGAGTATTTTAATGAACCCATTCCTCTTTTAAACCATTAAACATATTCACGCTGGATAACATGCATCACTTCTTTCTGGGGGGGAGATGATTACCAGGAATGATGTGGTGCATTAGAATTGCATTAGGATGGAGATCAGGGCCATATTTAACTTCCTCCTGAGCTCGGTGTTGGGTACAAAAAAACAGATGTGGTCCGAGGTAAAAGCTGCCAGGGGTCGGCAAAGGAGGCTCTGCCCCTCTCAATCTGCTCTGATTTCCCTYTGCTGGGGTGGGAGCAGCACACACACACTGAATTCATCACTCAGCTCAGYGTTAATAATTCAGAATCACAACGAGCTGCTCTGAAACTGCACTTCCCAAAGTCAGCGCTGCAGCTCCCCTTTTTGAGCTGCACAAATCCAAATCTCGCTGGAGAAAAGGTTGGAARTGGCAGAAAGCTGTGGTTTCATACTGGGAATCACGCTGGGAGTGTTTTAATGAGCAGCTGATGGAGAGGGGATGTGCACAAAGCTTCCTCCACRAAGGGGYTCAGCAGTTTTGGGGTTATCTGAGYTTCCTGTGGGATGCTCTGCATGCACAAGGACTCAAAGACACACCTCAGGCTCTGGGAGATGAGTGACATTAGTCATGATGGAAGAATAATGTTTTTTGTTAGGAAAATTAATCCACAAACAACAGAGGTTTATGTCCAAAAAGGAGACAGAAGAGTCCTGTAACTTTATTTGGATAAAGGGAGAGGCCATGGGGATTTCCCCTGGGGTCTCTCCAATTTTTGGAGGATGCAGCCTCCTTTTTATCCCAATTTTCCCYCTCTCTTTCCCCATTGGCTGAGGTAATCCAGAGGCACAGACTTCCCACAATGCCCAACACCTAAAGATTCCCCTTTAACGTATAACCCCCCTTTTAATTTTTGATTCTTATGGAATGTATGGGTTTTGCCAATTGTTCCTTTCATCTTTGCTCCAAATAACCAGTTTCATTTATCAGTTTTTTTTTATCAATTATTTCCTATATTCTCAAACACAGGTAGTAATGGTATTTTGTAGAAAAATGTGCACAGTCTGGACAATTTTTTTTTTAAGAGAATATCTCTGCTGAGAAATCAGCAAATTACACTGGGGCCCATTATTCTCATCTTTCTTGAAGTGCAGTTCTCAAAATGAGCCCCAGCTGCTGCTCTGCTGTGTGAGGGGAAGCTCACAGCCATTGTCCTGTACCCAACAGAGAATATGCCCACTTATGGATCCCCCTTTAACCTTTCCCTTTTTTTTTTCCAATACCTGGGGCTTGGAGAGCTATTCCAGCCCCTGGTTTCCTTTCAGCACCACTGTTGCCTGGTGAATTGTTCCCTAGCCTGTATTTTTGCAATTTATTCTTCCTGCCCAAGTGTTAAACTTTACAGCTGTCTTTATTGAATGGCATCTTTTCTTTCTTTTTTTTCTTTTTCCTTTTTTTTTCCTTTTTTTCCTTTTTTTTTTTTCATCTTTTTTTTTTTTTTTTTCCTTTTTTTTTGTCTGGAATATTTTCTCAGTCTGTCAAAATCATTTTGAATTGTAGACCTGTCCTCCAACATTCTTGAGACCCTTCTCTCCTTGGAGTCAGTGATGATTTTAAGAGCTGTATTTCCTATGCCACCATGCACTTTGCTAATGCTTTTTATAATTAAGGTACRTGTCAAAGTAATTTATTGTAGTCATTAGGAAGAAAAAAAAAATCCAGAAAGGCAGGGGAAATCATTGTTCTTTTGGCAATAACACATTCAGACAGTCAGCAACAGCCATTCACAACTGAGAAATAACATTTCATTCAGGACCCCCCAATCCCCCAAAGGTTTTTCAGTTGCCTGGAGCAGTGCAGAGCAGAGAGCTGCCAGGTTAATTTTTTTTTGTGTTCTGCAGCACTGGCTGCATATGCAAAGGCCTAGGCTGGGTTGTCCCACAGGAACATTTGATAATCCACTCAATTTGTGACATTAATAGCAAATCAACTGCCCAAAAGAGAACAGAATTTGATTGCCCTCAGTTCCAGCAATGCAGAGAGGTTTGTTTACCCAAATTACACAGTTTCTGGTCCCTAAGAATGAGTTTGGTGATTTAAAAAAGCCTTTGGAGCRGTGTGTTGTAGTGAATTTTACCAAGGGCTCTGTGCCTGGTGTGACTTACACCCAGCACCTCAGCCAAGGGGAATTTCAGTGACTTCCATGCACCCAAACCCAACAGAAAATCCATGCCAGAGGGCATTCCTTGCTCTCAGAGGAGAGGCTGAAAGGGGGGGGACAGGAAAACCAGTGTGGGGYCACAGCAGGCTGGGATAAACCTCACCCCACAAGCTCTCTCTGTCATAATGCATTTCTACATCCATGGATACTTAGATGGTTTTCAAGCCTCAGTTCTTTTTTTTTTTGGTGATAATGGAGAAGTGGATTGAGAGCAGAGCAAATAAATTAAATTACTTCTGTAGGAGGCAGTGAAATGTGTCTGAATGCATTGGGATCTYGTTGTTCCTGCTGATGCATCTGAATCATTCACCTCTCCTGAGCCATTCAGCTTCCTGCTGGACACWCTCCTGGGAGAGAGGCTCAGCTCAAAACCACCTACAAGGAAGGATATGCTCGAGTAAATCTAATTCAGAAAACATCAGCAATTATTATGGAAGCCTTGTTTATATTTTAGGTTGTTATCATGCACTTACAAAGCCTCTGGACAGGGATTGGATTTGGWTTTTGGGGATTCTGGTGGTGTAAATAATGTAATCAGGGTTTATAACCTCTGCTTTTGTGCCACATGTATGCAACAGCAAGGAAAATCTTTAGTGGGGAAAGTGTAAAAGAAAGTTTCCCTTCCTCAGGACACCTAGAAAATGCAATAACATAATTGTGAGGATAAAATGAGCCAAAAAAAAAGACAAGAAAAAGATAGAAAACTGACCTTTGGATTAATTAGCTAAAGAGAAAATAGGGAGCTGGATGRAACACTATAAACAGACTTGCACACAATTTTCAGAATGAGTTTCCTCATCATTAAAATGTACTTTGKRSAGAATATTCCTGTGTGACTSTTCTGGGTTAGGGACATCCACCYRTGTCTGTRGCCTTTTCTGAAACCACTTTCATCTYCTGGTGTCACTCTCTGAGATCACATCAATCCTTCACCTTCCAAAGACTGGGTTCTACAGATTATTTTTTAATACTTCACCCCAAACCTCCCCTTTTTTGGTTCTTTTTTCATGGTTTCAAACAATCTGACATCTTCAAACTCCATCCATCTTATCATAATAACATGTTTTCAGTCAGATGGGCACTTCAGGGTTGTTTTTCCCTCCTGCTCTGGTAAATAACCAACCTGACCCTGCTGACAGAGTTTTATACATGTGCACATTGATGTATTTAAAAACACAGCCAATAATTGTGGGATTTTGCACAGATCTTTCCTGCAGTCACTCACTGCACAGGCCCAGGGAGCAGGTTATAAACTCTGATTACCTGAGCCTGTGACAGACTGGCAAAAGAGAATTTTTAGTGATCTGCTTCTGCAGGACTGCTTCCAGGTAGGTTTTTCTGGAAAGAATTTTCTCAGCTCATAAGGTCACTCTTTGGTTGTCAAAGCATTGTAGGAAGGTTCAGCTGCCACAAAGCTTCCAAACATTCCTCTGGTTTCTAAAACCCATCATAATTATTTATAATGTGACAAATTTTTGTTTTCTTTAATATTTAAATGGCTGCTATTTTAAGCAGTGTCTGAACAACAAAGCAGTCTGAATCCTCTGATGTTATTTCTCACCAATTGGTGTGCTGCCTCCAAATCCAAAGCAATTCGTGGATCTCAGATAATTTTCCTGTAATGCTCTCGATTCATTGTTCAATTTTTTGAACCYGGAATATTTTCTGCCAGCTGTGCACATTGATAGTCCTTTCTCTGCTGATATCCATCTACCTCTGAAGTGCAATTACACTGCATTTCCTGTTTGCAAGTACAGAAAGTCTCCATTGACCCTGGTGGGACAGAAAGCTATTGCTGGTACAGTAGCCAATAAATCTTGGAGTTGGAATATGTCTGCTTTAATCTTCCCTGTAATCAATTAAGCTCTGAGGTTTAATTCAGCTGGCTGTTTGCAGGAGTCTGTGAGCTGTCTCTTCTGAGGGATTGCTGGTGATGTTAGGATGCAGCAGCAGAAGAGTAAATCCATACACAAGATCTAAATTTAGGTCCAAGCTATAAAGTGATGGTTGAATTACATTGATTACATGATTGAGATATCATTTACTGTCTGCTTTTTGATCAGAAGTCAGTTCTTAAGTCTTAAGAACGGAGGATTTTTAGTTTGCACAGAAAACTTGTATAAATGTATTACTAAAATTCCACGTGACTTGTTTGTTTTGTTTTGGGGAGGATTTTTTTTTTAGCAATTATTTTAAATATGAATAATGACTCATGCATTAGTCAGACTGTTGATTTGAAGCTTCACTTCCAAATGCCATGTGGTAACACTGCTCCTGCTACTACTTCCACTTGTGTTCGTCTTTTTTTCTTTTTTTTCCTCCAACTAAGYCTCAGAAATTCAGCTGTTTGATCCCTCCCTGTCTGGCACTCCCTCAGGAATGCCAGATGCACTTTGGATATGGAGATACTCAATCTCAGATGCTCAGGAAAGCTTGGAGCCCTTTTCCAGGATGGTAAATGGGATATCCCTGCTGCTTTGGCCACTCAGGGAAAGCTCCCCAGGGCTGGTTTGCACCACAGAGTGACAAGAACCCCCAGAAATTGTCCTTCCCCAGGGCTGGGTGAAGCACTGCAGGAGGAGGAATTGGCCAAAGTGGCTCCCAGCATCGTGGTCAGCAGTGGCTCAGATCCCCCAGGCTGTGAGCATGAGGTGCAGGGAGCACCCCAAGTGTCCCCCTCCAGCCCCACCTCTGCATTATCAGCCAAAATACCTAAAGAACATGAATAATTCTAAATTTTTTTAAGATCTTTGGGTGAGAAAAGAGTTCTGGCAAATACAGATTTTGATAAACTAAGATCAATTCCCATTCTGATTCCAATRRGAAATATCAACCTATTTTTCTGCTYMAATGGAGCTGTAAAGGCATTTTTACACAATATRTGCACATAAGTTTCAGGCAGTTTGGCTTAAAAACTTCCAGGTGAGAGAAAYCTGTAAAGCATTTCCTTGTCAAAACTTTGACTGGTTGAGTTATGGAAAGGAATCCAGGTAAAAACAGATTGTCCACYATTGAACTGGGCAAGAAAGAGTTTGTTTATCATTCACTGCTGCACTGACACATTAACTGTGCTCTTCTAATTAAYAGCAGTGTAACGGTAATAATAGTAATAAAGCTGCTCATAGGATGGTTACTATAAAAAAATAAAAATAAACAAGCCCTGCAGTGAGTTGTAAAGTTATTTAATTGTCTCTAAATTAGATGTGGGKAAAACAACTTTTAAAGCAGGTGTTTTCAGTAGTATTGTGGGTTTCCTGTCTGAGGAAGGTTTTAACAGCCAGGTTGAAAAGGGAAGCAGTGATTGTAGAAGCAGTGATGAGTAAATGTGAATATTTAGGATACCTATAATGAAGAACTACAGTTTAAAGGCATCTGCAGCTGGTTGCAAACCTCAGGCAGTTTTGGTTGTCATACCCAGAGAAGTTTGGATATTTTGGGTGTTTTACCCCAGGACCCTCCAGGTGCTGCCCCAGGAGCTGCTCTGTGTGTGAGCATCAGGTGCAGCCACTCCTCAAGGGACAGCAGGAAGCACTCTGGATCTTCCATTCCATTCCATTCCATTCCATTCCATTCCATTCCATTCCATTCCATTCCATTCCATTCCATTTTTTTATTATTTTTTTTTTCCAATTCCATATTTGTCCTACCTCTGGCTTTTACAACAAACCTCTTTTGCCTGATGTGGCATGCCTCAAAGAAAACACAAACTGCTTTTCCCTTCTGGCTGGATGCAGGTTGTAATTTGCASAGCAGTCACGTGGCATCCTGCCATGCCAATCAACCTTTTCAAAAGGAGATTTGATTTAAACACTGCTCCCTCAAATCATGAGTCTACACAGGCCTACACATCCCTGCTTTCAGTGAAATTAATAGTTGTCAAAAGAACAAAACACCTATTATCTGTTCCTTACACTGACTTGAGCAATAATGAGTGCTGGCACAAAGGAAGGCTCCAGAGGATATGACAGACATGAAAACTTTTGGTTTGTTTTTTTTTTTTTAATCACATCAGGAGTACTGAATATGAATTAAAACTTGTTGTTGTGTGCGGAGAGAATGAAATGGCTTACACAACTAAATTCATTTCTTTTTAATTTATATTTGTTTCCATAATTTTTGGAGAACATAAGGGTATAGGAGAGAATTTTCTTGTCAGGATATGAAGTTTTATGTGAAAACAAAATATATTTGAAATTGTCAGAGAGATCCAGCCATGAAAGATGATTTTAAATATGTGGCTAAAGAATTTTGTGATTTTCAATACAGTTTCTCCAATATCTATTGCAGAAAATAATTTTCCCCAGGATATCAAGGGATAGCATAGCACCACCTTTGCTGACCCTTTTCCCTGATCCACAGAGCTGTGAACTCAGCTGGAGCTTTCCTTTGTGAAGTTCTTGATGCCTTAAGTTTGAGCTTTCATGTTTTTCAGGCTCTGTGCTGCCTCAGGTGCAGTTCTGAGCTCACATTCAGTGTCAGTCACAGAGCAGGGACACAAAACAAATCCTGTCCCTGCTGCACACCAAGGACAACTTTCAGTCCCAAAAGCACAAACAAGGCTGGGCTGAAGGGAGGAACAAGAAGGGTGAGACCTCACAGCCTGGAGCTGGAATTGAACAATTAAACCCCAATGTGCAAATGGGCCAAAACTGATAAAAGTGTGAGACCTCGTGTCCATTTGTCCATTTTGTGCCCATTTTGGGTCCATTTTGTGCCCATTTTGGGTCCACCTTGGGCCAGGCTCTTGTCCTGCCCAAGTTGTGTCCTTAAAGGCCTTTTAATAAATATCTGCTTTATTCTCCAGCTCTGTCCACCTCTGTTCCAGCTCAGCCTTCCCAAATCACCATTCTCAGTGATGTTTCCAGTTCCTATCTGACCTCTGTCTGCATTTATTGCTCAGGAATCCTGTCCTGGCTCATGGCACAACRGGACTGTGCTGCAGATTAGATATTTTCTCCCATCTTTGATTTCAGCTTCAGTAGTGCCATCTTCTTTCTGTTCTAATTTTCTTTACTCCCCAGAGCTTTAATTCAGCTGCTACAGGTGATTCCTTTCTTTCCTCTTATCAGATCAGCTTCATTAATAAATGCTGCTGCCATATTTGATGCTATCACAAACTTCTTTATGGATTTCTTTTTAGCAGTTTTATCTTTCTTTTGCTGAAATCTCCGGAGAGTTTGAAGCCAGTACAAAGATAAATTATTTGGGGCACCCAGGGCTTGAGTTGCATTGAACAGCAATAAAACTCTGCTCCTTTTTGGGGGGGAAAATTGCATTTACAGCTAACCAGGATACTTGTCCTTAATTCTGAARCCAGACAAGAGCAAAATTAAGCCACTTATATCCCATAATCCCACACAGCCAATTTGAACCRCCCCTCTTTTTATTTAAAACCATCACCCCTTGTCCTGGTGCGAGTCCYTCTGAGCAGGGCTGGYCCCAGCCTGTGCTGACCCWCGGTTTGTCACAGAAAAGGACTGGRTTTCYTTACYCACCTGGCACCTGAAGGTCRCCAGTGAACACCACATTTCCTGCTGCCCGTCTTCCTCCAGTGTCACAAATTCTGCCTCAGTGGCCAGGAASCAGGATGGGTRAGGAAGAAATTKGAATTTGGAAGGATTTTACCTTCAGCTGTGGGAGCCCCTGGAGGCACATGAAGAGACTGGAGGTGTCCCTGTACCCAGCTCTCCCCTGGAGGGAGCTTTGGGAAACTCTGCAAGGAAGAATGAAGCCATAATTCAAGACATAAATTTTAATCTGGGTAGTTAGCAGTACAACCAAACCTTCCCTAAAACAGACACCTGGCACATCATCATCAATAGCAGGTTCTTATCATCAATAGCAGGTTCTTATCATCCAATCCTGAGGTGATATTTTGATAGGAAAACAGGAAATAAAATCACTGTTCTTTTTTACCATTAAACAGCATTTCACACCTCTCACTCCACTTCAAGAAAACAGGACAAAAATCAACATTGTCGTTTTCAGATGGGAAAGCCATGGCACAAAAAGGTGAAACAGCTTGTCCTGGTTTGTGCAGGAATCTGAGTGCTCCCTGGTGATCATTAAGAAGGATCCATCCTGTTCTTGGCTAATGAGGACAAAATATGAGCTGTTCTGGACGTGGCTGAGACAAGATCAGACACACTTTGCAAAAAGGCAAAGCTCACCAGATATCAGGGCATGTTCCTGAGCCAGTGGTGTGACAGAGCAAAGGCAGGTAAAGAAATCCTTGATGGGAGGATATTAGTTAAATTAGGAGTATGCATTGCTTTTAATAAGTAATGATTGGGATATATTAGGGAAAAATAATTCAGTCAGTTTATATTTGTCCTAATCCAACCTTTCAAACTTAAGGTTATGCACCAGTCYAGACAGATTTATAGTAAGTTTGTTTAATTAATGTGGAGTGTTTTTTTTTTTCTTTAAGTATTTCAGTGTTCTCCATATCTGAACCTGGTGGAATTAGTGGAGGGTTCTATTAAGCCATGACTTTGCTAATGTAATTTGATGGTTCAACATCTCAGTGTGCCTGGCTTTCACTATTTGTTCTGCTTCAAACTCTGACATGATCAGTCAGATCTTAAAATTCTAATTATGCAGTGAAGAAGAAGACTTCAATGTTTCGAGTCCCCACAGAAAAATTACATACCAGTGGGTCTGTAATTAAGAACAAGAAAAAAGGTCGACCCACTTTTCCCATTTAGTCTAAACTTCTAATTGATCCATCTTTATTTCTTCCTATTGATCTATTTATCTKCTTATCCAGTCTGCCACTAATAATCCTGACCTTATTTTGTGTTGATTGATCATTTAAACTAATTTCTAGCCTGAATGATGGTAATTTAATAATGTGAGCCCATTAGAAGTTAAACAGAATCAATAAWCCACTCTGTGACATCAGCAGGAGGAGCACTGAGGTACCAGTGCCTCATTAGACCTCTCAGCATTTTGCATGAATATTTTTAGGGCTGAAGGAAAATCAAGGTGTTATTAAAACTGGAAAACACTTCATGACAAGTTGTTATTTTCTAGCTATCAACTTCTCCCAGCTTCAGAACATAAAAGCCAGGGAKGGCTGTTGTTTGTTCAGCCCCAGCAGGCATCCCCCATCTAATCAACATCCAGTATTGGGAAAGAGGTGTTTGCACTCTCACTCCTGCTCCATCATATCTCTMATGTCTGTTTTCCAGCTGTTTTGCCTCTCACATCTATTTTAAGTAGTGAAAGAAAGTGGTGTCTTCTGAGCCAACCATAGCTCAGCTCTGTGTAATCCATGGAGAAACCACTTTTGCTGAGTGATTGAAATATTTTTGCCAGGATAAAAAAAAAGGTGTGAAAAATCAGCATTTCTGATGCTGGACAGATCAGAGGAAGAGTTGTTTGGAAGAGAGTGAGAAGGCTGATTGATGATCACTGCACATAAATAAATGTCTCCTCCACTGGATTTCCCCCATCATGATTTGATCTCACAGGTACACACAAATATTGGATCCACAAAGCCAAGTGGAGTTGATCCCATGCCTGCAGCTTGCTCACTTCTCTTCATTAGATTTTGGCTTTCCAATGGCTTGATAGTTCTTTTGTACATCATTTGCATCCTCTGCTTCCTGCAGTGAATGTAAAAGCAACTTAGATACTCAGAAAGCACTTCTGTATTCTAAAAAGTTGGGAAAATGCAGAAAAATAGTAAGAGTAAGCAGATTCCCTTGCACTGGAATGAGGAAAGGGAAGGAGGAACTTTTACCTCTGTTATAAAGGTTCACCACTTTTTCCTGTTTTGTTTTGAGGGTTTTTGGGAGGGGGATTGGGTTTTTTGGTTTTATTCACAACCTGTTCCACAAAGTGGAAGTGAGTGCAGCTCAAAATGAAACCTGCATTTGCAGGTCTATAATTCATGTGTTTTCAGTCATTTTGCCAAGCTCTAAAAGCTAGATCAATGGGATAGATTTCCTTTAAGAGCAAATGAGGATTTTCCATTTGCCTTCTCCCAAAATCTGTTACTATTTTAATTTTATTGGCTTTCTCTTTATTTTTAAACCTTGTTGTGATCAGATTTGCACAAAAAGTGAAATAAAATGTCTGGAGATTCATTCTATGAAGTCCATTCATGAATGATGAAAGACATTGGATGCAAGTCTCCTAATCAGTGGAGTTTACTAATAATATTCAWGAGTTCTTCCAAACATTTYTYYWTWWAAAAASTTATTTTYTGACCAGAATTTATGTTTATATTTWAAAAAYGCTTTGATTTAATTTCATGTTGTTGCTCTTCCATAATTCTCTTTTTGTCTTTCATGTTGAATTTTAGTTTTCTCTACCTYATGCTTAAAAGAAAACCATACTCATTTAACTGGCAGCTCTTCAGGGCTTGGAGATTTAAATTGCCTTGGAAACTGGAAGTTTATGTAAGGATAATGGATTTCAGTTATTTGACAACTCAGCAATCTAATGAAATAATGACAGATGTAGTTTCTGATTACATCTAAATTTATGRTTGGTTAAAATTTCATTTTACAAGACTAGATTAATGATTAAATATCAAATCATCAGTAGGTTTTACTATTTTGATTTGTTCATCACTCCACAGAYACAGATAATAAAATAAAAGCCACTGCCAGAACTTGGTTAAAAATTAAGAGAGAAATTACATATTGAAATCCAATCCTGAATTTTGCATGGGGCRTGCTTAAACTGGGTTATAAAATATTGCATATTTAATCTCTCAGGGAAAGGAGCTCCCAGTGATTGCATCCAAGCTCAGCATTCACAGGTGATGTAAAACCAAGCACCCAGCCCTGCAGGTGTGTGGGGAGGAACACTCTGGGTCCTTCCCTGCTGCAATTCCTCCATGGAAACCAGAGAAAGGAGCAAGAGATTGAGGATTTGTCACACCAAGCTGGGAATCTTTGGAGGAGGGCTTGGGGAAAGAGCAAAAATAGTTCTTTTTAATCATTCTTCCTATAGAAATAGGCAGTTCCTGCATCAGCTGGGGGATTTTTGTGTCAGTGTGCCATTTAATCTTCATTTAATCTTATTTTATTGGCCAAGCCAGGAGCTCCTTGGAAAGGAGTACCTGTGGTGGAAGGTGCAGGTTGTGCCCAGGTGTGATGGCAGCTTTGCATTTTAAAATTTTCCACCATGCTTAGATAATTTCAAAATGTGTTGGCCCTGCTGTGGTTCACTTCCCCCAAGATGGAACCATTACCAAAAATATTTGTGCAGTGATAATACTTCTAGATTTATGCTTTYAACATGCACTTAGTCACTTGAGGATTATACAGGGATTAAAACAAATTTCAGGTGAAATTATAATGTGAAAACTACATTTTCTGYCTGTTCCTTGTCACTCTTTTCCCCACCACAAATTGAAGTGCATGTGATATTTTATTTTGTTTTCTATACTACAATATGTTGCTAACAGTGTTGTAAGCTTTGATTAAAAGGTGAGCAGCTTGGGGCAATGAAAAATGTCTTGAAAAGCACCACGTGAATTCACACAGCACACACACAACAGGACAACTCTCCAACATCAATTCCATGCATTTTTTCTCATATTTATTCACAGGCATCACTCCTCCTCAGCTTTAAAACCCGACCCCAGGATCTGTCAGCCTTTTTATCTCACTAATGCTRCTGGGCAGAGGTTTTTATCTTTGCAATCGTGAAGAGCACTGTCGTGGTGATGCTGAATTCTAAACAGAAGAGACCTTCACTTATTGAAATGGACACCAGAGTATGTGGGTTTTTACATTCTGTCATAAAGCAAAGACCTGGGGGTGTTTTGTTCAAACTTCACCAAAACATTTTGCCTTTCCACAGAAATGAACACTTTTTATTCAAAAAGAAAGGAGTTGATATCGAGAATATCAAGCAGGGACTTGCAAGTTTTGTTCACAAATGGCTGCTTGAAATAAGAAATCAGGTTAGGAATGCAATATAACAAAATTCATCTTCAGTGTAATGCCTAAATGAAATGCAGCCTCTCCAACAAGGACTTTCTTTGCAAACCTTTTGCTGTGTGGGACCTTTGGGAGCACCTGGGAAGCCCTGGCTCAAAGCACATGGAAATGAAGGTAAATTGTGTTATTCAGGTTTGCTGTCCTGCCTATCCTTTTCAGTGGTTGGGGATGTGGCAATAGCACAGACAAGACAAAAGTTCTTAACAAATTCCCTTGTCAATGCATGTTTCTTGGTTAAAATTCAGAGTGGCAAATGATGTGGAGGAGCATGGCTGAGCTGCCCTGTCAGCCACACCCCACCTGCTGGAATGAAAATTATACTTTTATTTATCATTGCAAAGGAAATCTCTGCTTTTCCATTCCACAGATCGTGTCTTATTTGGGTTATCCCCTGCACTTTTACCACTTGGAGGTTACAAACAGAGCAGTGATGAAGAAACACCCCAGATCTCAAGGTAATGTGCCAAAAAATCCTCTGAGCTTCCCCTCAGGTCAGGCTGGCTCTGAGGAGAGAGCTCCCWGTGTGCTGTTCCACTGCTGCTGTAGAAACCACTCAGAGGAATTGTATTAAAGAACAAACAGCATCATTAGGTAAAATTAAAGGGTTATTAACAACTAGGAGGGCAAGCTGGGCTTCCTCTGTGCAGCTGACTTAGGCAGTGATGTTGGGCTTGGTGTTTGAGGCTGAACACTGCAGAGGGGCTGAGCTGGGTGGATGCTCTGAATGCAAATRTCTCTGTGCTTTTGGGTTTAAATCAGCCATAGCACTGCCTTTTAATGTATCTGATCAACATCTGCACACTCAGGAAGGGAATACTGCCTTAGCCTGGCAGTAGGGGTTTGTATTTTCCTTTTCACATCCCCAAGTACACACAGTAATCCCCTAATGAGAGCTGAGGGGTTTTTTCTGGTTTTTTTTTTCATTTGACTCATTCTGAGGGAAGATATTTCAGAAGTAAAAAGTGATTGGTGACGGGTGATTGTTGTTTCTTCCTTGAAATATTGCTGGAAGACTGGAAAGGCAGATAACTGCCAGAGGCTGCCACAAGAACTCTCACCCCACACAAACAAAGAGCACAATGCTATTTAAAATATAAATTCGGGCAAGGTTTGTCCTCTACTTTCAGCTGTGTGCTGGAATGAGTCAGCTGGTGCAAAATAAGATTGAAAGGAAGTTAAAGCAGCAGAGCACGTGGYAGGACCTGATTGAGCTCGATGGACTGGGGTGTAAAATACAGATTATCCTGGGAGCACAGGCTTGAACCAGAGCCTGGGAGATTAAAATAGCTTTGATAATTGTCCTATTCTTGTAGAAACAGTCACTGGAGGTGCTGTAGAATGCCCCAGGTGTCTGCCTGGATCTGGTTAAACCCCCCTGTGAATTTTAGATGGAAGAAGTAGAGGCAAACCCCACTCCTTGCCACACATTGTCCCTTCAGCTCTAAGCACATCAATCCTCCTGGGCAGTTGAAACACAGGCAATCCCACAGTGGCCTTTTTGCCAGAGAGGGTTAAACCCATCTCTTTCACAGGAACACCCTGAGAGATGTTGTGAGGAACACATTGCACACCAGGCAAACAGGGAAGAAATATCAGATGAGCAAAGATTTAAAAAAACCCCAAAGCCTGCACTCAACTTCATCACTAAAGATAAAGAAGCACGAGATTGCAGTTTCCTAAACTTTCTAATTCTCTTAGGAAGATTACTGGAAGTTTCTCCTCTGGAGTTGCCTTTGTGGTGACATCTGTAACAAAACAGAAATAAAGCCTTGGTTCTCCCTGAAGTGCTTGTAGGATAAAGCTATAGCTCTGCCTCCCCATATCTGATGAATAGAGAATGCTGCAGTATTCTCAAATTTCTCAGGGTTTATGGGCACAATGATTCACCCTCGGAGCCGCTGGTGGTTGTGTGATAATTGAAGATAAATCTGAGATTCCGTGGAACAGCGAGGAAGCAAACACTCCTGAGCATCTTTTGTAACAGATTTCTTTTCCCCCAGAGTATTTTGTTCTCATCAAATGCAGATTTAGATGTTTGTGTCAGAGATCACAATCTGTGTGCTGTTTATTTTGGGGAGAASTCTTAAACAGCCTCTCCTTTGTGAAAACTGAAGCAGTGGATGAGAAAGTGCACGATTTTCACCCCTGTTTGCATCCACCCACATTGGGCAAAGTGAGACTTCTCATTTTTACTGCAGGTCACACAACTCTTCCCCTGTGTTTTTTATCCCCATAAAGGGGTGACAGCTCCAGGAACTCACCTGGTGCTGCTCAGCTCTGCCAGATGCAGAGAAGGGTGGGGAGCCTTGAGTGAGTGTGACAATGAAGATGTGTCACATGAATGTGGTGCCAGCCCTCTGTGASAGCTCAGGTGGCTCCTTTGGGTGCTCCTGGAGCACCTGGACCCCAGGGGTCTTGAGCCAGAACCAAAAATAAGGATGTGTTTGATTTAACCCCCTGGAAAAAGCTGCTGTGTTTAAAAGAGGAGATGCAGCCCACGTGGGTTTGATTGGTGGGATTTTTATTAGGTCACAGGGTGAAAAAATAGAATTTTTAGATTTTTTCTATATAGGTGGAATGGGGTAAAGATGGAGGAATTTGGGTGTGTTTTTGTCATTTTCCTGCTTCTCCTTCCCCTCCATCCTTGCAGGGGTGGGGGCCTTTTCTTGATTGGGTTCTGGTGAGATTTCACTGTCTGACCTGGGTCAGTGATTGGTACTGAGAGGAAAACATTGTTAATGGAGTTTAGATGATAAAAAAATCAGTTGTCATTGTAGGAGGGGCAGATTTTGCTTTTCTGCCTTCCTGGGAACATCACACTGGGCTGAGAGAACTTTTAGAGATAAGAAAAGAATGAACAACTCTGCAAAGCAGCTGCTTGGCCTCAGCTCTCTTTGGAACTCCATCATCAACTCTCAGGGTACAAAAACACCAAAAAACCTGAGAGCCCTCAGCTGTCCCACTCCCACCAGCCCTCCCCACCCCCAATTTTGCCTTCTGGAGTAATCAGCCCAGTGCTAATTATCTTGAGCCAACCCCTTCTATAAAGGTACCTAAAAATTAGGATACTTGTATTTACAAAAGTGAAAGCAATTAGGCAAATCCTCTAAAGATTTTGACTCAAGTCTCCTAATTATTTCTGCTGATGTCTCTTTTATGAAGTTTTCTTGGAGTTTTTTGTGGATATTACACCTCTAAATATCTATCCATATGTTAGGGAGTGGGGTGAGCTGCTGTTATGGATGTGCAGTGTGAGAAYATGATAAATCTTTTGACAAGCACCATGCTCTGCCATGGATTCCCCATYAATAACCACTCAGTGCCCAAGCCTGAGTAAATCCTTTCTCCTATTTGTCTTGTTACATGGCTGGGTCTCCAGGCTTTGTGCAATCTCAGCACAGATCTGACACCTGCAGAATGAAACAGCTTGAATTTTTTTCACAATCCCAAATCAGTTTTCTCCCTCAAAGGTGTGATTTTTAMAAGGGAATAGATTCCTTTTTAGCCTAATCCTGTTGCTCTCTGTGTAATGGATAGAAGCAATTGAAATATCCTGGTTTATCCTTGGATTGTCTGAGGAGGAAACAAACACCCAAGAACTGTTATGTGAAAATGGCTCCCTGGGGAAACAGAGTCACACACACTTTTTTTTTTTATCCCTGTTCTGAGAAAAATCCCCAAGTAATTTGTCCAGATCATTTTCTGCAGCCAGCACAGCTCCTGACACATGTTCCTTCCCCCCCGGGCAGGGGACACCATAACTCATTACTGCTGCAGGACTCTTCCTCAGTGATTTAGTCAAGCTGCTGTCTGAGTCCCTGATTAATTCACACACCTTCCTCACCAACTCCTCCTGAACAAGGTGCCAGAGTTGTGGCTGGGCAGGTTCCCCCTCCCAGGCAGAACAATGCCAGGCTGCTGGAAAAGCCTCTGTGCTGGGGTTTGTGATTTTCCATTTGTATTGGTTTGTTCCAAGTTTTTTTTTAACTGAAAACCCTGAGCTATTTCACAGAGCTCTATAAAATATTTGCATTTTACACATAGCTTATTTTTACTAGCTTCTCCTCTACCTGTCTTGTTAAAAGCTTATTTTTTTTTTTTTTAACTGATTTGGAGATTCAGGAAGCAGTGAATAAAGTTTTGCTTTAATTTCTGGTTGCCTGATTACCCCAAGGAATAACCTCGTGAGAGAGCTTTGGTTTTTTTATCTGATCCAGTTGCCTTTGTGCAGCTGCCAGTTGAGAATACACGAGAATAACATTTTGCTCATTTGGACAAGATGTTAAAGCCTTGTTGTGGGTGTAAGAGAATTTCAGACAGAAAAAGAGGAAGGCCCCTGTTTATATTTCTACATTTTACCATGATCTCWGTTCAAGAAAGCACCTCTACAAGACAGGGTAACATTAACCTTACTCTTGAAATCATCCTAACACCAAAGCCTTCCAAGAGAAGAGGATAATTGTTTCATTTTTAGAAGTTACAGAGTGGAAGTGTCTGCACTTTCATCATTTTTATAATTCTTTGTTTTTAATTCAAACTACCATTATCCCAAGAAGTTCAAATATTTGGCTTTCCTTTAACCAAAAAATGTCCATTATGCCTAAAAAACCCTGAAAAGGCTCTTTAGCACCTGTGCACTCCAATATGATGTCAGGGGGTTTATATTTATATTTATACTATTTTATATTTATATTTATGGTTATATTTATGGTTATATTTGTGGTTATAGCTATGGTTATACTTCTGGTTGTGTTTATATTTATATTTATATTTATATTTATATTTATATTTATATTTATATTTATATTTATATTTATATTTATATTTCCATTTATACTTATACTTATATTTATACTTATATTTATAATTATATTTATACTTATATTTATTTATATTATATCAGCGCAAGTAACCTCAGCATTGATCCAGGACAATTATATATTATTTTTAATTTACAGGAAAAAAAAGAAGTAAAAAGTAAAATGATGTTTGATAATGACTATACCTGGAAGGTCTTATAGAAGCTGTCATAATTCCATCTATCATTACAGCATTTAATGAAATGCTGAGGAAATTGAATTTGCCMATTTTGGTTACGTGCAACTTCATTATAACTCATTTAGTGCTGATGCTGTGTGTCTCATGCATGGGGCTGAGTAAAGAATTTCTCATCATCCACCAAAGCCCTTTTCCTCCCCCAGTTTTATTTTGCCCGTTGTACCTTTATAAACACAGATACTTTGATGGTTGTGGCTGTGCCATGGGGATTGTCCCAGCACAACGTGAAACGTTGCCTTGTGCCCACAGACCCCTCTCCATCAGAGCTGCCTGCCAAAACTGGCCAGGTAATTGGGACAATTAAGGTGCCCCTGAGATATAATTAGCCTTTATCATTCCTCTATATGTTTAAGAAAAATGATGATTGGCTCACAAAAGCCAGGTTCCCCAAAGAGAAAGAGGAGGCTGGAAAAGAACAGATCAGCTCTCATCTTCCCCCACCTGAAATAATCCCAGCCCAAACTCTTCCTTCTGTGCCAGTAACTCACACCACAGAGCAGCATTTTCGGTGTGTGCAGACAAATAAATGAGGGTKATCTGTGCTGAGAGCATCCTTTGGTGGATCAGATGCTGGTGATGACTCTCAGGTTGTGAGGAAGAGGAACGTGGCAGCTGTTTCCCCATGCCCCAGTGACTCCCTGAGATCCTCAGCACCCTGAGATGCTCTGAGGTGCTCTGAGATGCTCTGAGATGCTCTGAGATGCTCTGAGATGCTCTCTGCTCCTCTGGGGCTGAGCAGCCTCCTTCCCCCTGCCCAGAGCGAGGGCTGGCTCTGACAAACAGAGCAGCTCAGCCTCATTATCCTGGTAATTAATGGGCAGAGGCTGATGCTTCCCAAAGCCCCTGGCTGCCACACCAGGGCTGCTCAGGAGGGGCAGGATCTGAACTCACCAGCACTTGCAGCAAGGCACAGAAATGGCCACAAATGTCCAGGGCTCCTCACTGCATTTCTTTGTCCAGAGCAAAAATTTTATTCTTCCTCCCCTGWGTATCCATCTGGTTATAAATGATAAAATTAAAGAGTTTTACTTGTTTTTTGGGTTTCTTGGGG
>CADDXX010000103.1:599429-615678 GCA_902810485.1 Alauda arvensis
TTTTTTGGTTTTTTGGTTTTTCGTTGGTTGGTTTTTGGGGGGCGTTTTGGGTTTTCTGGGTTTTTTTTTCTGGGTTAACTCTTTAGGTTGAATGACAAGCTGGCTGTRAAACAGCTCTGAAATAGCAGTGCACTCACACAGCACCCCCTCCTCTCCAGATTTCAAAACACACACAGAATGCTGAGGAGTTCATATTTCCCTCAGACAAGTGAAGTGCAGCATTTAGAGCAGTTTCTAAGGAATGCATACATTTAAAGGATAAGTGACAGGAATAGGTGTATTCATGAGCAAACTGTTTATACCACATTTATTTCCCCCTAGGCAAGAACATTGTTTTTCCCACCCCCACAGCTCTGTTGTGTGCTTCTACAATCCACATTTACACAATTACATTGCTGAGGAAAAAAAAGGTGCAGTGGTTATTTTAAATCCATGTCCTTTCAGCCCCAAAACAATTTTAACGTTTTTTTTTTTGCTGTGGCTAACAAATCATGAAATTCTCTGACATGAAATAAATTCTTATTTAAAACACACAGCCCTACTGAAAAAAAAAATCAGGTTTTAAAGTAATAATAAGGTGCTGTCCTCTCACCTTACTATGGATTAGAAAAAGTTGTCAGTCACAGAGGAATCAGAATTTGGTGAGATTTTAAATTACAACCCCCACCCAGATCTAATTTAATTTGTACACACCCTAAATAAAAAGTGAGCAGAATGAAAGATTTCAGGAAGAATTTCCTGTTGCTTAGCACCTTGCACATTGACAACATGTGAACACACAGCTTGCACTGCCCCAGCTGCAGGAGATGGCATCTCACATCTGCTCTGCCTGCCTGTGTCATGAGGCACTGGATGAKCCAGCTCCCAGCACATCTGCTCTGTTCTAATGAGCGAGCAGAGCAAGCAGCAGCTCCTTTTKCACCCTTCTCCCACCTGGAAACTGCGCAGGTTTGGGTGTGCTGAGCGAGGCTGAAGGCCAATTTACTCCACCAGCAGCAGGGACCAAAGCTGTCTCTTGGCAGCAGAAGAAAACAATGGATTTTAGATCCTAAAGAAGATTCAGATTTTAGATGCTATTTCCAGATTCAGCCAGCCTGAGTTGTACCGAGTTCTGCTCCACTTGCTTACACAGGTCCAGAATCACCAAATTAAAAACCACCAGGCCAAAAGGGGCTGATCTGAGCCTTTCTCATCACTTCCAGTCATYAAACACCCAAAGGGCCAAGAGATCAGCCCCAATTTCCATGGCAATTATGGCCCTGAAACTCCTTCTCACCATCCATCTACCTCTCCTCACAGAAAACCTCAGGGGTTTTTAAGATTTGGTTGTGGAAAAAAAATATTTTGTGCTTGTCCTTTGTATTTTCATTTCCYCTGTGAGTTTTCCTGGTGTTGTCTCATTCCCTTGCTGCCCCTGGACTGAGCTGCAAATTTAAAAGGTGCAGAAATGCAGCAGGACCACCAGGAGGGTTCCTTGTGCCAGGCTCAGCTGCAAATCCTGCTTCTCACTGTCCCCACACTCAACGTGTGCCTGCAATTCATATCTGCCTTCACCTTATTGCACATTAAAATGCTRAAGGAGGCTCTGGCTGGGTTGAGTTCCCCTGGAGAAGCCGTTCCCAGGGTAAATATGTTCAATAAAGCATATTTACCTTGTTCTGAGCCTGTCCCAGCCCTGCCATCGCTTTGTCAGCACAAAAACCCTCGGGCAAATTTGACCCATTGTGACATTTAAATTGTAAAAAAAAAAAAAACACCACACTATCTGCATTAGAGGACTGTGCTCATCTTCATATGAAATATTAACTTTCCGTTTGCCTGTGGGAAAGGAAACACCTCRGAGCAATTTCTTGGCTCTTACAAGCAAAATAGGAGGTAAAAAGCTGGAATGATCTGTCCCCTGAGAAATGCTCCAAATGGCTGAGAGAAACATCCCCCAATGACCACCTCCAGAGGATTTCYACACTCACACGATAAAAATACACTGGGGGTTTGTGCCCTGTTCACCTGAGCTCTGCTTCAGTTCATTTTGTGCCATCTTAATGAAGTTTTGTGGGGATTATTATTCAGAGGGGTTTCCAAAGCCTTCCTCACTAATTGGCTTTTGTCAGATGTGGTACAAGGTGTGAGAATTTGTCTGTGATATGTTAACAGTTCAATTTTAATTATATGTATTACAAATACGAAGATTTTTATATTAGAATGGAAAAGGATTTGCTCTATTCCTGTTTCTCTTTAGCAGAGATTGAAGTTGAGCTGAAACAGAAATTGCAGTTCTCCTGGTTTATAAAAGGAATTAAAGGCAGCCTGAAGACTCATGGATGTGGATAGAGAAAAGGCAAAGGCAAGAGCTTGTGCTGCACCCAGCATCATGGAAACCCACAGCATCCCTTCCTCTGTCATTTCTCAACTCTTTTACTCCATTTACAATTGCAAAAAAACATTAGAACCTACTATAAGAAAGTTTATTCCTTGGTTACATTTTCATATGAGCCCCATTTCTTAGCCTTTATGGGTGGTTTGCAAAATATACAGGTAATTTTGGTGAAGGGAAAATAGAAAATTATGGTTTTCATTTATTTTAAGTTGCACCACCTTTCCCCAAATCTTTTCAGAACTGAGGAGCAAATGCAGATGCATGAAAATAATAAATAACAAAGTCCCCTTCTTCTCTCACTTGCTCAGTAAGTGAGCAAACCTTTGAGAAGCCTGTGCATGATGAAAAGTATTCCTTGAAATCATCTCAAAGGGAATGTAGCCACAAGGTGAAATTCTAACAAGAGCAAAAATTGGTCATGCACGATTACTTTCTGACACACAAAATAGCCCAGCTTAGATTTTATATCATCATTAAATAAATGGGAACTACAAAAAAAAATCCTTCTTTCCTTTCTCTGTCCTTATTAATGCAGAATATGTTTTGACAATGTTTTCTTCGTTAATTTGGACCCAACTCAACCTTGCTTTTATTCTCTGTAATGTTTTGCAGTAGTGTAAAGAGGTTTTATAGAGCTGAATTTTGGATTTCACAGGTTTAACTCCCACTTTGGTGCAGGGAGAGGGCAGGGGATGGGAGGTGGGGCTCAGTTTGTGACCAGAGCAGCTCCTCTGCAGGACCATGGAGGGAATTCTGTCTCACTGCCATTGATGGACACTGAACTGCACACAAACTCTAGATATGTCTTCACTCATTATTAAYAAATATCAGGGATTGAGAGAGACAGAAACCCTGATTTGCTGATCACCCAATCACCCAAAAGCACCTCTTTAAATACCTCAACTTGTTGAATATTCATACATCCCATGCATGATTCAAACCTTTTTAGATATTTCCCCTGCGGTCTTAAAGCCCCCCAGTCTGCTCCCATTCCATTTTGTAAATTTATTTCTTCTGGTGGTGCCATTCTGCTGCTTCTCTGATGATTTGGGTCCATAAATTCTTCTCCTGGGGCTCTGGTTTGTGTCATTGGTATCTTTGTCCAGATAGGATAATCCACAAATGTGAGAAGTCTCCTGATTATCTTCACTCTTTTCTGGGTTATATAACAAAAGCAGTCTTTAACACCATCCTATAGCTAAAAAACACATATTTTTATCCCACCATATTTCTAAGTTTCATTAACAGCAGAAACAAAAGAAGCTGTATTAATACCACATAACTTTCCAACATCACACATRCAGTATTCATTTCAATATTTGCAAAGAGCCAGCTTTACAAGGTGTATTTAYAACAAAGCCCAGCCACCAGGCCCTGGCTCAAAGCCATGTTGCAAAACCCAGAAGGAGATCCCATGCCCAGCACGGCACTAATGGAATATCTCAGTGGTGAGAGGCTGTTTGAGGGCTGCTGGATGAAAGAGCAGGGATGTGAATGATACTTATGCACTGCGAGCTGCAGGAAAAAATGACAAATGCACTGCAGCTCCTGTGAGGATGATTAGCTGTGAGTGGAACACACAGGTCAGTCTGGAGGCTTTTTGCTTGCTCAAAACGAGCCCTGGGGGTCCAAAGGAGTGTGTCTAATATTTCTAATGTTTCCTTTTTTTTTGTTATTTTTTTTTTAAGCTGAAAATGCCACAATATGAGACATCACCTGGGTAAGGAAGCTGTTTGGGTCAGCCCCCATTGCTGGCTTGAGGGACAGAACAGTGAAGGGGCACTGCTCATGGGGATGTGAAGAACAGGAAAGTTCTTTGCAGGTTTGGGGTTGTCTCACCCTTTTCAAAGCACTCTCTTTGAGACAGCCATCCAGACAAAGCCCCCAGTGGCTCACTAACCCCTTGGAAATGGAAGTCACAGTTGTGCCAAGCCTTTTGTCTGACTCTGGACTCATTTTCAGCCTCCTGTCCGTGATTGTATTTCCTACTCCTGCTGTACAGCCACAGGATTCCCTGTGCAGGATGCAGTTCCCATGCACAGGATGCAGTTCCAACATGCAGGATGCAGTTCCAAGGTGCAGGATGCAGTTCCAATGCACAGGATGCAGTTCCATCGTGCAGGGTGCAGTTCCATCATGCAGTGTACATTTCCAATGCACAAGATGCAGTTCCAATGTGCAGGATGCAGTTCCAATGCACAGGATGCCGTTCCAAGGTGCAGGATGCAATTCTAATGTGCAGGATGCAGTTCCATCATGCAGGAGGCAGTTCCAACATGCAGGATGCAGTTCCAATGTGCAGGATGCAATTCCATCATGCAGGATGCAGTTCCAATGCACAGGATGCAGTTCCAATGCGCAGGATGCAGTTCCAACGTGCAGGATGCAGTTGTTCCAAAGTGCAGGATGCAATTCCAATGCACTTTTTTCCACAAGGCCATAGGCAGTCTTTGAATGCAGACTGTAAAAATATGTACTGGTAGAGCTTACCAGGCTTCAAGGTGATCTGAGGTATTCTGGGCTATAAAATGAGTGTCTGTGCCTTAATTTTGATAAGTAAACTGTCAATGAGATAAATGCAATATTCATTTTTTAATATTGAGTTACTATAAATGTGATTTTTCACTTCTAGGAAGACCAGCATGGCAGGTCAACTAATGGATGATCTAGTAAACCTAATTTATTCTCTCTTTTTCTCTCTTCCTCTCCTCCCTTCATCACTAGGAGTTAAAATTTCACCAGACAATTACATATACAATTGCATTCTGCCGTGGTTTGCTGTATTTTGTTCCACCTTTGGGTAAAGACAGATTTTTTTTTTGCCCCCCAAGGAGGAACTGTCACTTCATAGCCATAACTTCTATTATCTTCTTGCCTGGAGAGCTGAGATCTATTCAGCTGTGAAATAGCTTGTCCCTGGATTATGCAACCCTGGTAATTCTCTGCTTGGCATTGCTCAGAGATGCCCTGGGTGGAAGCATCAAGGAAAAGAGGGTGGGAAGTTAAATGTGGCACCACAATCAGAGGGAAAAGGGAAAAACCAAAGATATTCATCTCTCTTAGAAGAGTGAGGAATAAAAAAACCTGAAAAATTATCTTTGAAAACAGTGTCTTTCAATAGAGAGTGGGATATTTCTGAGGAGTAAATCCCAGCTCTTTGTGGAATTTTCCATTTTGCAACAGAGAATTTCCTGACAGAGAGGTTTTTATCCACTGTCTGGACTCAGTGAGGAGCCTGGTTTGTAAATATTTTTGTAAATATACATTTATGCACACACTTACATTTATGCACTCACACACATTTATGCACACACTCACACATTGTGGAGATGTCAGAAGAGGTGCCACAGTTAAAAATGCTTGGTTGGGATATACAGATAAAGCAGTCCTAAAATCAATTTTCTTCACACTTTTTAACTGAATTTGGGATGAAGCTGGCAATCCAACATTTTAGAAGAAAAATTTAATTATGGCTTGGTTTTGGCAGATAACTCAGTGGCTTCCATGGAATATTTCCTCCTCCTGCTCTTGCTTACATCTACAGGTTGGATTAAGGCTTTCAAATTTGGTTTAATTGTCATTTAAGGTCTTTTCCACACCAGAGACAACTGTAAGTTATCACCAAAAAAATCCAATATTCTGTGTTTCAGGATTTTTTGGGGGGTATTGCAGTGTTTTTGGGGCAGAAATGTGGCAGTGACAGGCTGATCCCATGGCAGAGGGAGGCAGCACCTGGGTCTGACCTCCACAGCAGATTTTGGAGAAAATGTGGCAGCTGCATAAAGCTGGGAGCTGTAAACAGAAAAAAAAAAATCAGCCTCTCTGGATTCTCTCCTCGAAAGGATGGAATTTTGTACATTTTTAATAAATAAGCAGAAGTGCAACAGTTCTGCTGGTTTTTTCCCCCCYTGCTGAATCAGAATATCCCCAAACCATTAAATATTGATTCTGCTGCTTGGGTCAAAAGAGATMCTCCAGCCCATATCCTCCCAGGCATTCTCCAGCTCAAATATTATCTTCTCCTCCTGCTCTGCTGTTGATATAATACCCCAGCCTGATGCTATCTTGAACAGAGTCCAATTCTGACATTTTAAATGTGAACAGATTTACATTTYGGTTCTCAGAACAGTTCCTAGTGARCCACACAAAGATTAATCAGTAAGTCTGCTCCAATCTTCCATCCACTTTTATTTTACCTTATTCCAAACCAACTTTTTAGGTCAGGACAGAAGATAAACAGAAAAKGGAATGGGTGTAAGTGTTCTTTTAGTGTCTAGGAGCCACTRGAAGGTGAAAAATGGGCATGGTTTTGTATTAATTGGTGAAAAYTTCAGAAGAAAATGTAAATAGCAGGGACTTTAGGAGGTGTGTGAAGCAAAGGCAGATGGGTTTTTGTGTGGAGCCTGCAGCTGAGGTAAATTCCACTTTTTTAAGGGGAAATATCTCTGTGATTCTTTCCTCACTTCCTTCCTGGACATCAACTGGGCACTCACAACTGCAAAAATTCTGGTGGACCTATCCAGAGCTCCAAGTCCTTCCTGATTTCATCCAGTTCTTTTGCAAGAGCAATAATACATTCTTTAAAACTGCTTGAAAGTCAGATGCTGTTGTCTCAGGTGGCTCTGYAGAAAATTCTATTTTATTATTCACAATATTTTCCCGTTCCCACAATAATTCAGTTACAGATTGTTTGGACTGTCTTCTTGCTGAAACACTGAGAGCATTGTAGCAGGTAAAATACAGATTTGACAGGTAAAAGCAGTCTGAAAGCAGATGGTTTGCCTATGCTGCATCACACAACGTYGTTCTCAATTACAGACACACAAATCCAAACACTCTGAAAGACTTTGAAGGATTTTGACAGCTTAGGAACATTCATCCACATAAAAGCAGCATAATATTTTAAAATTACTGATGAGGACTGATGTGGAAATACTTGATCCTGGTTATTTTTTGTGAGTGAACTTTGGGAATGTGATGGATGAACTCCTTTGCCACAGCAGTGAGGTTTGGTGGAGGCTCCAAAGGAGGCAAGGGCAGAGCTGAAACTGGATCAAAAAATTTGCCCTAGGATAGAATACACCACAATTACATGTGCTAAAAATCAGCAGTGCTATCAGAATTGATTGGGTTGGTGAATATTTAAGTGGGAGTGAAAAGAAGCAGTTGCCTCCTGGGAGAAGATTTCCACTCAACAAGTGAATATTCCTACATCAACCTTCCCCATCATCACGAAGAAGGTTGTGCCACAGCACCTCAACACAAACACCCTCCTCTTAATTAYATTTTAGACCTGAAATACTGGGAAATACAATAACTGGGGTGGCAGGAATGGTGGAAGTGCTGTGACATCGTTACAAATTAGGAAGTGAGGTACTTCAACGTGGAAAATCGCCTTTGTGCCATCTGCAAAGTCATAATCTTACTCTTAATGCTTTGGTAGTCTAATTAATGTAAACACACAAGTCTGAATAATTGCTTTGGGGTCATCTTAATTAGAATTTCCAACCTTTAATTGGCAAAGAGATTAATTAAGATATACCCTCGACTGTCCACTAAATCCCATCCCCTTTTATTTTGTGAAGAAATTTTTCCGTCTCTCCACCAGCGCAGGTCAGGAATACTAATCCTACCTCACTCTGCCAGCTGCAAAGGGAAATATTCCTCTCACATGCATCCCAAATCACAGGGAGACACTGGAATCTGGCTCCCTGCTTTTCCTGTGTGTGGATAAGGAAGAAACAGCTGGGACCACTAAAACTCCACCTCTGGAATCCAAAGGGAAAAAAAGAAGGGGCAGAGCAGAGGGAGCAGAAGGACCCAAACAGAGCCCAGCCCACTCAGAGGAGCACTGGRTATTTCCAAGCCTTGGCAGCCTGAGGAAGAGGAGCCATGGCTGGAAATTCCTGGGAATTAAAAGATTGGAGAAAGATCTTCAAACCTTGATAGTGTGAGAGTTTTTAATGCACAGCTCTCCTGTGTCCAGAACGCACCATTTCTCTTTAGTTTCACAATCTCAGCACTTGAAACAGGTTAAAGTACAACTGCACTGGGTTTTCAGGGGAAATTAAGTGAGAACTGGGAAAAAAAATTGGAAAGTGGCATTTCCAGCCAAGTGCCTGTGGCAGGTGTAAGAGATTTCTGAGCTATTTACAGGCAGCCCCTGGTTCTGCTGCTCAGTTTGTTCCATCAGCTGGCCTCCAATAGACCTCTTAGCTCAGAGTAAATCTCATCAGCTTCTGAGTTTGCCCAGAACTTTTCCAGTCTGGGAAGAGGCAGASCTCTGCAAAAATTGGGTTTTCTTGATGAAAAAATAAATAAAAATCTTAACTAGCAACCTACACCAAATCAATTCTTTCTACACTACCAGTCATGAGGAGACTGGTCAGGATGGTCTGGGGTCAGRGTGATTAATAGTTAAAGACTAGTTAGCAGATTTATTGCCAAATCAGGTACTTCTTGCTTCAGGAGTTGARCAAAAAGTCAACATTTCCCCTTCAAATTGGGATTCTGTCTTGTCYATTCAATGTTAGATGCCTGGGGGTGCTGAGTTGTAACAAATGGTGTCTGTCCAAAATCCCAGATAAACAGGAACTGTAACCCCACTGCCTTAGAGAGAGCTGGGRAAGCAGCTCAGAGATTGCCACAGGAGCTTAAAGCTCCTTTCAGTATTTTCCTCACAGGAAAATACATAAATACCTGTCCCACAGACTGGTACAACCTGTTGGGAGGGCAGCAGTGATACAAACATGTTCATCTTATTTCTCTTTTATCAAAGARAACACATTCCTACTGCAGCTGCATATAAAAATTATACAAATTAGAAAATGGGGGYTGAGGGGATTTTTTTAAGAGATTCAAACTCCAAACAGCTTAAAAAATGCAAGTGCAAGGAGGCTTTTTCCCCTAACAGAACTGCCTATGAACTGATGCACCTCTTTATAGASTTTCCTTCAAACATAAATTTAGAAATATAAAATGTACCATACCACCAGCACCATGGAAAGTGTCCTGCTTCAACCTGGGAAGCTGGACACAGAGTAATAATAACTCTGTATAACACAGAAATACTGCACAAACMAGCACCTGTATATTCATAAAAACATGTTTGCCTCCAAAATTATTCCAGYGATCCAGCAAAGCCTCACATTGCCATGTTTATTACTACACCAAAGTCAGATCAGGATGTGAATAACCTCCGTTTTTCACTAAAAAAACCTGAAAACAAACATTTTTTCACACTCTGAAAAGCAATAGATAAGTTAGTTCAGTGTGAGGGATATGACCCAGCTGGCTTTTCCATTTTTTTTTTCATGATGAAATGTTGCTAGATGTTCTGGGTGTCAACAAATGGAAACAACTGTGGGAAGAAACTGAATTGTCTTTGAAGGAAATCCTCACAGTTGAAGGAAATTGTCAGTCAGCAGAACAGGCATGGTCAGAATGTCTCAATTCCATGATCTGGAGATTTATTTTCCACAGGTTTGTGACTGGTGGTCCAGGGCAGTTCTGGTAATAACTCTTACAACAGCTTTGAGTTAGAACTGGAAGGGTAGAACCACCCCCAGTGATGGAAGGTGATGGAATGATGGAATTATTGTCAGCACATTTCCTGCCAAAACAAACCCCCCATGGGGGTCACAGTTTGTTAGCAGAGGATGATCTGTGATTGTGGGGGCAGAGTGCTTGTAAACCCACAGGCAAACGAGACAGGGAACCCACAGCTTTGCCTCTGTGTAATGCAGACTTGAGAAAAGCTGGAAAGGGGAAAAAAAACCACAAAAGAGCATTTTACATCCTGGCAGGCCAGCACAGAGAGGCAGAATCTGAGAGCAAAGACAATGCTTCGTGTTTGATTCCTTCAGCATTCAGGAAAACAGGCCTGTGTTCTCTGAGAACAACAACAGCTCTGCCTCAAAGAGCTGCTGGGGTGGCACACACACATTTCTTCTGGGCAGAAAACCCTGCAGAAAATCCTGAATGCTCAGGTCAAAGGAGCAATTGTTACTTTCGAGTTGCTTTGTCACCTAAGGGACATTGCTGAGAGCGGGGCCCCTGAAGGATCCTGGCACCAGGGACCCTGGGAAGAAATCAAAGCACTCCTCCAAGGAGGAGAKTGATAATATTTCCCTTCCTGAAGTGAAGGCCTCTTGACCTTCTGGCTGCTCACATTAAKTCCAGCATTGCTGTAATTTGCCCTCAGGGGAAAGGAGGTGCCTTCCCTGGAACATCCAAACACAAATGGATTGGGGTGGGAAGCCCTTGGAGCATTGGAAACCTGCTCATCTGTGGGCCTGATATTCTGGGTCTGAGAGATTTTAGCCTGTTAACTTGTTCCCCAGGGAAAAATTCTCAGGAAAGCTTCTTCTCCAAAAAATCCTGGCAAACAACTTTCTCAAAACAACCTTTCTCCAGGTGGTGTTTTGCTGTTGCTCCAGTTTAACCAGTGGGGTTAGAGAGGTGTGGTTCCTATTCACCAATTGTGTTAAGTCTCTATCAGAACACCTTATAAAAGGTAGTAAAAATTAGAGAATAAAAGCTTTTATACTTTTTGCCCTCTGAAATATTGGAGTCTTTTATCTTTCTTTCATGTCCTGCAATTACACTCATATACACCCTTTCCTCTCCTCTGGGCATAAATATATATATATAAAAATATAAAAACTTCTCTGACAGGGTCCTGAAAGCCATAATATACACCCCTTCCTTTCCTCTGGGCCTAAATATATATATATAAAAATAAAAAAGCTTCTCTGACAGGGTCCTGGAAGCCCTAATACACACCCCTTCCTCTCCTCTGGGCATAAATATATATATATATATAAAATATAAAAGCTTCTCTGATAGGGTCCTGGAAGCCCTAATATACACCCCTTCCTTTCCTCTGGGCATAAATATATATTAAAAAAATAAAAAAGCTTCTCTGACAGGGTCCTGGAAGGGCTAATATACACCCCTTCCTCTCCTCTGGGCATAAATACATATATAAAAATAGAAATGCTTCTCTGACAGGGTCCTGGAAGCCCTAAATCCTGTGGGGCTGTGTCAGAGTGTCAGGGCTGTGAGCCTCACAGCAGCACTGAGGAATTGTGCTGCTGCAGCCCATGCTGCCCGTGGGAGCTGTGGTGCTGAGCACACCCAGCATCCTGCTCACAGCAGCCAAACCCACTCTCTGAGGCACCAGCATCTGCATTTCATCCCCACAGTTTGTGTGACTTTTAAGCTGAATTGAAAGTCATTAAAGCATCTCCATCCCAAGCCTGTGTCAGCACCTGCTYTGACACAGAGTTAAAAAAGCTGAGGGGGTCTGCCTGAAAACTTTGGTGTGTCTGTCTTTATCTTCACTGACAGCAAAACCCACACTGRGCTCGAGTCTCAGCAGCTGGCTGATCTTTGTTCTTTCCAAAAAAGCTTTCTCCACCTGAAAGTGTGTGCTCAGCCCTTGATTTGAAGCTTGTCCCTGGTAAGAAATCACTTTTATTGAAATCTCTCAATAGGGCACCGACTGGCCTCATCAAATGCTCTTTAAGTAGTATTCTTTATCATTTTCAGCCCCTATAATTTGTGCTGGGGGATGTAATTGAGAGCAAAAATTAATAGCAGCAGCCCCTGTGGAGAGTGTGGTCAAACTGATGCAGAGTTTTGTTAACTCACATCTGCCTGACCACTGTGCCTGACTGTCCTCCTGTCATCCCCATGGGTCCTGTCCAGCTGGGAAATTCCAGCTCTGTTCAGAGCTGGAAGCACAAATCTGCTCGAATTCAATGAGAACAAAACAGAAAGCACAAAAAAAAGAACTGGATGTAAAATTTAATCCAGGGATTTAAGCACGAATTCTGTCTGCACTTTGGCAGAGATAATGGCTGTTGATTACTTGAAGTTTAACTAATGTTGGAGTAGCATGGGAAAAAATTACTGGGTTCATTTTGAGATGAGAACTGAGTCATTGGTGGGCATGTTCATGTACTTACTGTGCTTGCTTTCCATGATCATGCCAGGTAAAAATAGGAATGCATCAAWATGCATATGCAGAAAATTGCTGAGGGAGGCACAGCCAGAGCATCACACAGGCTGTRTTTGTATCCACACCAGCTCAGGGCATGCTCAGCCCATTAAAGGCTGCTGCTTGGGAGACAAAAGAGGAGATTTAGTCCCTGCAGTTCTCCAGCTCTCCATTATCCAGATGTTTCTTCAGTTCCAAACCCACTGTTAGCAGGAGCGATGAGACTGCTGTCCTAGAATTTATTATATATATATATATATATATATATAAAATAAGAAGAATTTTTTATTTATTTATTTATTTAATACAGAGATATTAGTCATAAGATATAGAGCCCTTTATTAAAAGCTGTTGGTGGGCAACTAAGTTTTGTGGATTTTTTTAATAATTATTTGTTTCATAAAGGTGAATTTGAAATGCCTGGCACTTTTAGAAGTTATGGCTTAGTTGTGATAGCAGTCAATGCAGAATTTGGGTTAAGAGAAGAGCTGGTGCTGCACTAATTGTCCATATAGATTTTTATTCAATAAGCTCCATTTCAGTGTCTATATATATTGACACCGAATATTTCAGCTTTAAATGTTCTGTCCAGAAGATTACAAATGCTGATGATATTTAACATGACATTTTAGAGACAAAAGGCAGAAGTGGTGGGTGAGGAGAATGGCACCAGAGTGACACAATTAGCTAAAGGTTAAAAAATAAGAGCCAGTTTGTAACACATGCATGCAGAATAACTGGGATTTTGTTACCTTCTGAGTTACTGTGTTCWTAGATTCTGTAAATTATCAGGGTTAATCTAAGGCATGAATCAGATGGGTTTTGCTGAACTGGTTTTTATTTGTATTACAACATGTCTCTAAGAAAAAAAGAAAAAAAAAACACTTTATACTGTCTTTGTTCCAAAGTCCTTAAGAAATCCAGGAAAAGCTGACAGTAACATGAAATGTGAAAGACATTCCCTCTTTTCCCCTCTCCCCTCCTCAGATACAGGTGAGATCCAAGAGTCTGCAATCCTCTCCCAGGTACCAAAGGGGAGCTCCCCCACCTGAGGAAGGGGAGTGCTGGGCATGACTCAGCTGGGAAGGAAACATCAAATGATGGCAGCTGTGGCTCTGGATTTTAGCAGCCTTTGAATCTCCTGTTCCAAACCTTCTGAGGACAGGGCTCTGTGTATCTGTGAACCCACAGGCATGTCCTTTGGAGCTGTGAAGGCTGGGGGTGACTTTCATGCTGCACAGGTTTTGTGTGACTTAAATTCACTGTCATGAAGGCTCAGGAGTGGAAATAAAACTGATTCAGAGAGTYCAGCTAGATAATAACTGTGCAGGGCTTCAAACCTCCAGAGGGTGCTTGGAAGCATCTTACAATGGACCACAATCTTTTAGTAATCACTTTCGCTTTGTCCCTTGTGCAGCCCCACAATTAAAAAGTAGGTTATTATCCCTCTCAAACACATATCAGGGGTAGCAGGAGGGGATACTCTTATTTAGCAGACTGAATGGATGGAGCAGGATAGAACAGAAACCCATCTCAGTGCTGCTTTTGGATGTGAATGGAGATTTTGGGCACGTGGCAGGGTTTTGTCCTGAGGGTCAGCATGCCAGCTCCTGGGTGATCTCTCTGTTTAATTCATTTGGTTATTTTGCAGATCTGATGAAGCCAGAAAAAGCTGAAATGTGTAAAAACAAATGGCATAAAACCTAAAGCCATGCAACAAGTGACTGCTTTCCAAGGTCCACCCAGCTGTGGTGGCTCTAGACTGCCTTCCTTGCTCCCAAACTGAGGATTTGGAAGCCTCCTCCACGGTGCCAGGTCAAAGCCAATGCTGTCTTTCAAGCAGGCTGTGTGAGCCAAACCCCCCTGTCCTGTCAGGAGACCCAGAGGGACACTCTGGTCTCCCACATCTCCCCCTTCTGTTTGCACCAAAAACATTTCAAAGTGAAGACCAACAGACAGGCCTGRCTTGCACTGCAATAACAATCAAAGTTGTGTTTCATTAAACTAAACCGGGGGATTACTAGAAATAACTGTAGCATTTCACTCTGTGCTGTGGRATTCGTTGCAGGTGTTTGATAAAAGTATTCTTGATGACAAATATTAAAGAGAGATCACTAAGAAGGCAGATGGAAATGCCACTTCATTGYTTTCCTAAGCCTGGGTGGGGAAAAGTCAACAGCAAATACAAGTGCAATTAAAAACATGGCAGTCACAGTTATGAAAAGAGTGAAGCCTCCAGAGCTGGCATCAAAGCAGCCCCTCCTCAGTGGGGGCTCAGTGTCAAGGACTCAGCCTTTGAGCACAAAACACGGAGCAAACAGCTGCAAACAGCTGGCACACAGAGCTCACAGCAGGCAGAGGCCAGGCTGTCCCTGACCCAGATGGAGCTGGATGTGCACAGCAATGTGGCCCTCAGCATTCCAGCACTGCTCCA
Source organism: Alauda arvensis (assembly GCA_902810485.1). Classification (NCBI taxonomy): domain Eukaryota; kingdom Metazoa; phylum Chordata; class Aves; order Passeriformes; family Alaudidae; genus Alauda; species Alauda arvensis. The sequence goes on from CADDXX010000103.1 coordinate 614,244, forward strand.
TGTGTTTCATTGATTAGAATAAAAAGAAAAACCCCCTAATGCTCATGATCCTGAGCTTTTTAATGTTTCAGACCACAAGCACTCTCATTTGAAGGAGCACTTGGCTGCAGCACTTCCATTTYTGTGACACTTCACCCAGTGTYGCTTGGACCTCAYAAAATCRTTTTGTTTCCTCAAGAATATTTTTCAGGGATTCAGCTTGAAACTGCAGGCTGATGTTCAGATATTTTTTTTCCCCAGGAATGTGGCAGTTATGACGAAGCAGAGTTGATTCTGTTGATCACCATAGTAACCTGTGCTCCCTGCATTTAATAGGGAACAAAAAGTTATTTATTTGACAGGGGCAGAGTTCTGGGAAGCAATGGTTTGTGAACACTGGCAAAATATTTTAATGGGACTATTTGCTTCTCAAGTTGTTAATGTGTACCAGTAACTTGCTCTTTATCTGTCATGGAGACCTCACAGGATGGAATTGATTGTAGTTAAAAGGTGTTCATCAGAATTACAGCTATTTTCTGCTCTCAGCAGTTGTTAAATAAAGYTGGACAGTGCCCTGCTCAGACCAGAATTTTACCTACATGCAAAGCACAATAAAGGTATCTTGCTTCCTATTTGGCTTCTTTTGTATTCTCAGGAACCAAAGCCATTCCTAAACTGCAAACAAAAAAACAACTGGCAGTTGTTATTTATTGAAATCGTGCTGCTTCCCATCAGAATACATCTATTTTTTCCAAGCCCAAAGGGTGAGATCGCCCACCAGTTTTTAATTGCTCCTTTGGTGGTGCAAATCGATTTATTTTATGAAATTACTTTCAGTGTGCTGATTAATCCTTTTGCCTGCTCACTGAGCAGGGATCAATGCATTGATCTGCCCCACAGGAATGCAGAGGTGGCACAGATGTGGCAGTAACTGGCACCCAGGCTGGGCCAGAGGAAGCTGAAGTGGAYTTTTTTTTTTACCCATCCCCTTGTTGTGTGGGACTGACACAAAATCTGCCCTTCTTATTGAAACCTTCCTTGAGTAAATTTTGTCTCAGAGGGAACTGGGGTGGTGCTTGGTTTTCCTGTGTGAAGAGAATTTGTGGAGACACACCACAGTGTGACACATCCAGGTTTATAAAGGAATCCACCAGGAAAAGGTGTGCTCATCACACTCCTCACCTCCACCTGCAATGACTGCTTCATTATCAAACATCATTATTATACAGCTATAAATCACTTAATTTTTCCTACCTCTATGAATTACCCAAACCACAATTSCATATTTTTAGCCAATGTCCAGTCCCTCCTGTATTCTGATATTCCACCTATCTTTTCTTAAGCATTTTATCATTCTGCAGTGAACCACATTTTACAACACATACGATTTTAAAGCTTGAATTCCACCAGTCCTGTAAGGGATTGTTTTACCCAGAAGACTGGATTTATTTCTTCT
>CADDXX010000103.1:615787-658676 GCA_902810485.1 Alauda arvensis
GGAAGCCCAGTACATGGTATACTGATTTTATACAGTTAAATATACATTATATCCTGCAGAAGCAGATGCAATCAATAGCGAGCCAGCAAGCAGAATGTGAATATTGATTGTGCAAAAACCCCCTTTCTCACTCACGTTATCAAGGAGCTTTTCAAAGCTCTATTCTTAGGAGCACCATTTGGAGCATTGTGCATATGCATGTGTCAAAGGAGCTGCTGGCATGACTTCATCTGTGTGTGAGCTGGCTCTGCAGGCAGTTCTGCTGAAGTAATAGTTTGGTGCTTACCAAAGAGGCAGAAAATGGGATCATGGAGGCACAATTCGAGATGGAATTGCTGAGCTGGTGCATTGTGCTTTTTTTTTTTTCCCTCCCTTGTAAAGAGATTAAATAGCATACCTGGATGATATTTCATAAATACCACACACACAGAGTACTTATGAGGCAGATAAGGCGAGGAAAGGTAGCACAAGCAAAAATCAGAGGGAATGTTTCCTGTGCTAGATGCATTTTTCTGACATAAGGAGCTCGCTGGGAAAGCAGAGATTTTTTCCCCAAAAAAAACCCAATAAAGTAAAATTTTAGCAATGCTTTTTAATTCCAAAACCTGATAAATGCAGGGGGCCTGGCCATGGTGTGATTGATGGTGTAACTTTGGAGACCAGGTTCAGAATTTCCAGTGTCTTTACAGCAACTTGGTACTGCATCAACTCCACTCCAAATGTTCAAAGACACAAAAGTCTCATTTTCAGATTTATTTAGGGCCAGTCTCTATAGGCAGGTGCACAAAGAGGCTTTCACTGCGTTCACTTTGAGATGGCCCACACAAAATAGTTCTGAATAGTTCAGAACAATCATTCCAGATTACAAACCATTCAAGAACAATATAATTTTTCTTWAAATATTAAGCCTGGCTGAGCTTACAGAACAGTCAGCACCAGTCCAAACACTTTAGCCAAGAGCACAAGCACAAGAATCTTGCCTAACTTAGAGCACAGACAGGTAAAATTCCAATTCTCCTTGCAGCTTTATCTGCAAAACAGGACTACAAAATCTCCTTTCCACAAAGCTGGGATGCATTTAAATCATGTGATATTGGATACATTGGATACAGTAAGAAGATCTTGGATGGGGAACTGCATAAATGCAAAGCATTAAATTATTAAAGCTCAGTTTATGCTCTCACATTCTGCTGATCAATGTAKGCTTACATCCTTTTTCCAGAAAACAAAACAGCTGTTCCTGAGGTGATGGWGAACAGCTTGTGGAGAACTCAYAWGCAGGAGCYGTGCATAAATTATGAGGCAAAGAAYTGACAGAGATATTTCATTTCCTTTGCAAATGTCATCACTGGGGAGCAGTGGTGGCAGATATCACACACAATCCACCTCTTGTCAGCTCACAGAGCCACAGAGCACAGGTCACACAGACCAAAGCCAAGGCTCTTTAGCTCAAGACAAGAACTACAGCTGTAAAATGGATCTGCTTGCACACAGGCATGGAAGTTATCAAATAAAGCAGGAAGGCAATATTGATTTTGATATAGGCACCCCTAAAAATACAGGCTTTGCAGAGTCAATGCTGTCTTGATTTAGGTTCTAACCCAACCCAAAATCTCAGACTSGGCTCCATCCACTTATTGATTTGTCTGGCATGCTGAGGGTTTTGGGGTTTTTTTTAAATTTTTTTTTTCCCAGAAATGCTTTTCTGCTCTCAAATTTTAGCTAGCTCTCCCAGAAGAATGTCTAAGACAGCCACAAAGAGCAATTCTGTTCCTTACAACTGAGCTATTGACTGTGGCAATAAAGAGGCAAGGCAGAAGTCATGTCAGCTTGGCTTCTCACAGGACCTCACAGTGCTCCCTCATTCAAAAACAATTATGTAATCAACAAGCAGTGGGTAATGAATTGCAAAGTATCAGCAGCCCTTAATTTTCTATCAGGTGTGATGAAATCTTTATAAAGTTGGGCAATTTTTGAGATATAAAAAAACCTCATAACTACCACCAATGCAATTTTTTTGATATTTTGCTACAATACCTCTTCTATTTTATTTTTTTTCTCTCTCCTGCTACCTGACATCTAAATGCCTATAATTTTAGACATAAAGACCACATGTCAGAAAAAAAAAATCCCCAGAAAGAGAGCTGCAAGATGTTATTTTTGCCATTTGTAGGCAGTAGTTTACCTGATGTGCATCTTCAACACCTTTGTCTTCACATGGGGAGGAAGGGATTTAGATGAAGGAGCACAAAGAGACACTGCAGCTCCTTTAACAAGCCTTAACARCTTTGTTTTTATTCAATTTGTGCAGTAAAATTGAAAACCTTTAGGTAGGGGCAAAAAAAAAGCCCTGATGATGAATTATCAAGGTAACCAAGAGAGGAAATAAAGCCATGCTCAGGAGAGATGAAACAAGTCATAAAGTTTTTAATAAAAGYAGGATACAGGAAATAGAGGGAGACATAAGTGATTGATTGAGGTGCAAATCTATGYGTGGGCAGGAGGAAAGCAAAGGGTAAATTTGCCTGGGGAGCAAATCCAGTTAGGTCATTATAGCTCAATATGGCCATGATCCAGAAAAACACTTGAGCATTTAACAGGAGTCASTGCTGAGAGCTGGGCTCTGCTGCCTTGCTCAGACTCAGCTTTGAGTGATTCCAGCAGCTCTCTTGAATTGCATCAGCCCACTTCAAAGCCTGGAAGACAACAAACTGAAGGGTGGGAGGGCTTGGGGTTGGTGATCCACCTGAAGAACCCATTCTGGACACAGAAAACTGCTTTGTGTGATGGAAGGAGCTCAGAAATGGAAACCTGTTTTTGCAAAGAGGCTGAAGAAGAGGAATGTCAGTGGTATCCAGAGGATTTGGGACATTGGGATGTTGCAGGCTTTTATTTGCTGGAAAACCACGTTGGAATGTTGTGAGAGGTGGCCCATGATAACCTGAGGGAAGTGGGACAGAATTATTGTGCTTTGGGGGTTTATTTGTGTGTTCCATCAGTGGTGCCTGTGCTTGCAGGGGAAAAGGAGCAGCTCAGGAGCAGCTGTGCCCCAGGAGAGCCCCAGGACAGGGCAGGGCAGCTCCCCCTCAAAGCCTCTCTAAGACACTTTGTGCTGCAGTCATTAATTGCTGATAATAAGAAATTAATCCCTTGATTGTTCTTTCCACCCCAAATTTTGGTGGGATTTCTGGCCAGGGYAGAGGAATGATTTTGGAAGCAGTATGACCAAATCCCTGGTTCTGAACCATTCATTTGAGCTGATTCTCTTGTGAAATGACCACAAGTTTCAATCTCATATTTTTAACCCATCTTCTCATCCATAGGAGTCCATTCTTCTTCCTCTCTAAGCTCCAATCTCACATTTTCTGGACAGAAACAAATATCATCCTGGCTTTCCAGAGATGAACAAAGTAGAAAGATTAGATACACAGTACAAGTCAGCATCACCAGGCACCATATTTATTTTTCTTAGCTCTCTTTCCTGGGAAATGGGAATAGAAGGATCACAGCTTTCATTAAACAATAAAGTTAATTTCTAGTTCTCAGGGTTTCACAGRAAAGCATTAAATCATAATGCTTGCAATGTCACCACAAACATCACTTTGACTTCTTGAATTTCCTCACTTTGGAGCAGCGTCTCTGAGGATGCAACAATTCACTTTTAGAAGCAATTTGCAGAAGAGAGGGTCCTGCTCATCTCCAATGTCACAGAGTTCTTTTTCCTCCAGGAAGCTGTGCTGATGCACAAGAGCAAACATCTCTATATTCATAAAACCAGTTATTTTTCCAATTGCTGCATTTTATTAATAAGTTTCTAGGTAACTTATTACTAAGTTATTTATATTTCAATTACAGTTATTACCTGAGTTACTAGGTAATTTTTTGAAACAATTCAGAAGTTGAAATTAAAAACTGTGTGGGGTTTTTTTTCAGCATTTTTATGTTTCTCTTCTTGTCAGACTCTCAGTCAGCAAGATGAGGTGGGTGATAATCCTTCAGGGTTGCTAATTAACCTACTTAGCAGGTCACACAGGTAACTGGCATAGATTGTGTCAAACCTCATTACTGGGAYAATAATTTAATCACCCAGTGCATTGACTGAGGGCCGGGGAACCTGGAGAAGAAATTAAACAGGAAAATAAAATTAGTATCWAGACAGACATTCTATTTAAACACATGAAATCAGTGAAGTTATAAAGCATAAAACTCACCAGTAGGAACCCAGAAAAGTCTGGGATGGGGGTTTTGRGAGTGGGGTTTTCAATCACAATTTCCAGCCTGAGTATAAAAGTGGGTTATGTGTCACCTTGCTGCTCTGAATTCAAGTTTAACCCTGGAAGAGGCTGTGAGAATGTGTGTTATCCTTTAACATTTCAATAGATCTGCCATTTAATGGTCCTAAATGCGGAGTTCCAGCCCAGGCACACCTTGGGGAACAACCCTGGCCTCTCCCTCCCTGCACACCCCAGCCTCCTGCTGCCCTTTGTGCCTGGATGCAGAGCCAGGACAAAGCCAAGCCAAGCAAGRAGGTCACATAATGGATAAAATAATRCAGCAGGATCTRTCAGGAAGGACAGGAGAGATGAATAAAACTACAATAACTGTAATTGTCAGAGTGGTGGAGGCTGTGAAAAGGCTTCTGCAGGATAATGCTCTGCATTTACAAGGTGAGTGAGGATATAAGAAGTAGGAACAGAAGAATCTGCCTGGAAGWAGAAAAACCTTTTCTGTGTAGATGGAGGAAAAAAACTTACTGGAAGGAACAATAACATCTTTCAAAGTGGGTTTTATACATGCAGTTTATATGAGTTTGAAGCTTTATCTGCTTCAAGGAGAGGCACAAACTTTTCTAGAAATTCTCAGCGTTCTAATATTCAAAATACGGACTGAAAACAAAGCCAACCATTACAAATGCCAAGATTTAGATAGCCCTGATTGTGTGAGGTGCAAGGTGTCCCACAGCTCAGRCAAAAGCACCTGCAAGACCCCAGGAAAGGTGAGAATGTGATGAGCTTGCCCTTGTTTTCATGGCCTGTGTTTCAAAGCTTCACTGTCTGCAGGAGAAGGGGGCTATAAAAGAAGCCATCACTGCTGTGAGCAGTGGATCATTCAATTTAAACAGATCTCATCGATGTTACAGCCAGGAATTACAGCACACTGAGCACTGCTCCAGGACTTGGGATTTATTCACTCAGTAGGGAAAAAAAAGGGACTTCCACAGCAGCACTTGATGGGCCTGTAAAATAAAAAACAACCAGCATAAAGAAATAGCCAGTGGGAAAGGAATAGTGTTGGTTTGGCCAGGAATGGAAATTTGGTTTGTTTTTTATAACAATGGGCAAAACCACACGCTGAAGTTAGTGGATGTGGCCAGATCACTCATTTATGCTGTCAAATGCATTATTTTGAATCATGAATTGTCTTGTTACTGACAGAATTTACACCATGGCAGAAAGGCTGAGCAAATCTATTTCAGCTCTGGAATCACAGAAACAGCGTGCAGCTCTTAAATGTCATTTTACTTGTTCCCACAGAATGTAAATGCTGTAGKAGTCAATAACCTCTTAGAACCTTCTTTTCTTCTTTTTTAAAGAGACTAAGGCAGGGCAGAAACGTTTGTGGATGCTGCCCACTTGTCCAGGAGTGCCAGGTAACGCAGAGGAAAAAATCACTTTCACCTAATTAGCAGAAAACTCAACACTGATGAGTTAAACTTTCTCATTAAAACTGACCCTGGTAAAAAAAAAAAAAGTGGCAAGCTTGAAGAGAATAGATTCATTTATTTATTTATTTAAACACAAAGCAAGAGCTCAAAAGTCCCTGATAAATTCAGAGTAAGGGCCTCTCAGGAGRTGCCAGCAGATACAGAAGACCCACAGGTACCAGGCTGCTTTTCTGGTTCTTGTGAATATCTCCAGTGTTTCCAGCTCGTTGCTATTTTTTATACATCAGGTACCAAAGTAATAAATGGCTAATGAAATTACACAGGCTGCAGTCACAGACAGGAGTGACAGTGGGATGAGAAACTCCATCAGAATGCTGAATGTTTCATTACCTTGCTATCTAGAAAAAATCAGATCTCATAAATGTTTTGATAAGGCAAAAGCAGCGTTGACTCATTAGATGGTCCAGAGAGCCTTGCTTTCAGAGCTAAGGGAACTAACACAGCCCCAGCAGCAGAATTCCCACTTTGGGAAGGCAGSATGGATCCTGAGCAGGGTTTCAAGCCCAAGAATAAGCACCAAAGTGTGTCTGCAGCAGGTTTTGTTCCTGCTGTGGCTGTCAGGGACCTCTGCAGAGACTGAACACACAGCAGCTGCATCTTCTCCAAAGATGCATTCTCCAGCTCTGAGGGATCTCTGGGGAAAGGATCAATTAGAGGCTTCAGCCTGCTCTTCATTTATTACATTTTCCGTTCAAATAATGTTTCCAATTGTTCTCTCATTTATAATTCACAGCCAGTAATTGTCACGAGCAGCAGCCCCATCAGAYTGTTGTCTTAGCACCACCTTACAACATTTCATTTTYAAACAGAGCTTCCCAAGGCCACCATTGTTCTTCAATTGCAACAATCACCTGTTTGTTAACTAAAAATACAATCAGAACTACTAGTCCATATTAAAGTATGATAATACAGTAAATTTGGACTGGTTAAAATGTTACTCAATATCTCCTCCCAGCACCGTGCTTGAATATTCCTGTGCTGTACTGAATATTCCTCCTTCATTCCTCTCCTCACTCAGACTAAGCCTGACTTTCACTCACCTGTAGAGGTGACAYTAATTTCTGGCTGCCTGCAGAAATTGAAGCATTTACCCCCGGGACACTCYGGGGCAGGGAACAGCCTCTTCTCCCCTTTGGTGAAAACGAGGACTGCTCCCCCTGATGCCTTTAGTTTTAGCTTTTATGTTTTCCAGATTCCGTTGCTGTTTTGGGTGTAGTTTTAAGCTTCATATTAAGTGCTAGTAGGGAGACAAAACAAATCCTTCCTGCTGAAAACCAAGGACAACTTTCTGGCCCAAAAGCACAAACAACGATGGACTGAAGGGAGGAACAAGAAGGATGAGACCTCACAGCCTGGAGCTGGAATTGGACAATTAAACCCGATATGGAAATAGACCCAAACAGACAGAGGGGTGTAGTCTAAAAATCAGGGGCCAGAGCASGATTGAGGGGCCACCTGGTCTGGTTTGGGTGTCCCAAGGGTATCCTGGCACCTTTCAATAAATATGTGCTTTATTCTCTGGTTCTGTCCAGTCTCTGTTTCAAGTCACCCTTCCCAAGGCATCACCCCTCCCAGCTCTCAGCATCACCCCCTCCTCAGGGAGTACCACTGAGTACATCAGGGATTTTGGGGTATCCACCCAAAAGCCAGGGCTGGGAGGGCAGGGCACTCTGCTTTCTCCTCCCCCCACCACGATTGCCTGTTTCTCTGGACAGCAAAAACGCCTTTAAATCACTGCAAGCTGCCAAGAGCCTGGACCATCCAATCCCACTCCCTAGGCAGGCATTTTATCACCAGGCTGCATTTTCCACCAACAGATCCTGAACATTCTGCTCAGCACAGAGCACAGCAATCCCTCTTCAGGGGTGAGCAGAGCAGTGCTGGAAGCCTGGCCCAGGACACAAATCAGCCCCAGATAAGTTCCCATGCTGAAGGTGTCACTGGCTGCCCGCATCTGCGCTGCCTCAGGAAGTGACAAATCTTTTTGGTTCAGGGCTGCAGAACATGGCTGGGCTTTTTGTTTGCCTCTGTGGCTTTCCCAGTGCTCACAGAAGAAAGCCTTTATCCCTCAGTAAATGCAGAGCTGAGCTAACACATTGTCAAGGATTCGTTGCAAAAGGACGTTTTACTTCTCGAGATAGCGCTGGAGATTTACGGGTGKAAGAGCCTGCGACAAAACGTGAGACATTTGGAGCATAATGCAGTGAATAACCATAATAATCATCACTTGGTGAATGTATAAATAGAATAAAAGCAATATTGAAGCAAATAAATGACCTCTGACACRAGGAAGGGACTGCATTTCATATTACTTTACTTAACTGCCCCCTCCTCCCCCCAGCAAACAGAAGCTTTATTGACAAAATGTGCTCTGGTGGCTGAGTCTGTGGACTTAAAGAATGTGCAACTCTGGGAAAAAAAACTGAATTATGGATTCCATTTGTCAGATGAGGAATGGCATGTAATAACTTAATGAACTAGAAGCTTATTAGTTGTAAAAGAGGGAAGGCGTTGTCCATCAATCTCTTTCATTTTTTTTTTTTTCACTCAGAAATGTTCAGGTGGGTAAGCATCAAATCCATTTCACATTTATTATCTCATGAATACCAGGATGTGCTGGAATCTCAACAAGCTGCAAAAATATATCTCAGCCTCTAGTTTAATGTGCATTTTATTAGTCAGCCTTGGAGGCTCTGTTTGAAACCCAAGTCATCAGAATATGTGCTCAAAAAAATTCCCTTCTACCCTGAATTCATCAAAACTCTGGAGTGAAGGAAATTCAGACACAGTGACAGTGACAACTGTGTTTCAATRGCTGTTTATTGCTCTGTGCACACATAAATACAAAAGGACAGTGAGATAACTTTAACWAGAAACCTGCAGAAAAACCAGCCTGATATAAAATGGAAGAATGGAATCCTTAGCTGTTAAAGAAGTTTTCTCCACTTTGTGAAGCGCACAAATTCACCTCACCTGCTCTTTCCTGTGGACCTGTTTATTCTGAACAATTCAGTGGCATTTGGATCCTGATATGGATGTGTGAATATGCACAAAAAATTACAATAATGCAGTTTAAAATCCATTAGATTCTTCTCCCAGTCTTAGCTGATATTATGTCCTAAAATACACTGTAACAAATAGGGACTAGCCCTAAATAAACACATAAAATACATGTGCAAGTATCAAAAGATGGCAAAAAACAGGAAATCCAAAGTTTAAGCCTACAGAGGTATTTGTAGGACAAAGCACTGATTCAAATCTGTTACCCCAATATTTCATGTGCTGCATAGACCCCTGGGTAACTGCAATTTTAACCCTGCACAAGATCGACCTGTTCGCTTGGATTTTCTTTTCCAGAAATAAAAATAAGCAAGGAAGGAAAATCTGCATTAATTTATGCCTTCAGCAGGCTCCTGTGGGTGGATTTTTGGTTTAGTTTATTGGTTTGTTGGGGTTTTTTTCATGTGTCCAGCCCAGCAGCAGATCTCTCACACACATCTGGGTGTAAGAACAGTCAGAGCCATTTCACTCAATCAGATAATAACACTCTATTGACATATTAGACCAATTAATATATTTGTTTTCTTTATCCATTTCCATTTCATCTCAAAGGTCTCCAGTCCAATGGGATTTTGAACTATAATTTATGCCTTCAGCAGGCTCCTGTGGGTGGATTTTTTTTTAATTTATTGTTTTATTGGGGTTTTTTTCATGTGTCCAGTCCAGCAGCAGATCTCTCACACACATCAGGGTGTAAGAACAGTCAGAGCCAGTTCACTCAATCAGATAATAACACTCTATTGACATATTAGACCAATTAACACATTTGTTTTCTTTATCCATTTCCATTTCATCTCCAGTGCAAGGGGGTTTTGAGCTGTTTGTGCTGAGCACAATCGAAAGGCCAGTAAYGCAATAATTTGATTTTCTGGAGGGAACAGGAGAGAGGGAAAGGCATCTTTCCCCTGCTGCAGGCCTGCTTTAGGCTTGGAGCTTCCTGTGCAAAACACACCCCAAGGGCACCAGAAGCCACTCAAACCCAGCTTGGAGGGCACCACAGGAAYGTGGCTGTGGCACCCTGGCTCTCTGCCCAGCAGCAAATTCCAACCATTAGCATCAAACACTCATCCTGAAGCTCTCCAGCTGAAATTAAATGCCATCTATTAAATGAATAAACAATAATAAAGTAGCACAAGTAAATTAAAAAAAATAAATTGAAGTCATTTATACTGTGGATCATCTGTTCTGGGCTGCTGTTCCAGACTCAGATTATCTTTCAGGCTATTTTTTTTTTCACTATTGGATTTTTTTGTGCATGTAAAACAGCCCTTGATACGCAAATTGAATTTATTCATGCTCTATGCTACTAATTACTAAAAAAAATAGTTTTAAATAATGCTTGCTTTTCCTGTGTAAATGATTCTGTTTCCTTCTGCTAGTCATAGGTTGAGTCTACATGAGTTGTGTCTAAACACAAAGAACACAAACAACAATTAAACATGCAAAAATGTGCCTTCAGATACTCAGCTGGAACTGCACATYCTGGTTTGGGAAGTCAAGGAAACTTTTAGCAGGCTTCAGAATATGGAAAGCTGTGAATTTAAAGTGAATTTTCCCTTTAAAAGCACCCAGTAGTTTGGGATGGATTTTAAAAGGGAAATTTTCAATAAGCAGAACTGAATTAAACTGAAATTTTTGCTATGGTGTCCTGGCTAAAGCTTCACTTTTTGTGAAAAGCAAGGAAAAAAAAAACCCAGCTCTGGGAAAAGATTCTGCTTTGTGCAAATCACAGCTATTACAGCAATAAATCCAGCCTTGTGCTGAGATGGGGCAGCATTGCAAAGGAGAGCACAGGGAAATATCTCACTTACTGAACATTAGCCTCATTTCCCAAAACGAGTTGACTCTTCCCAGGAACTCTTTCCCCAAAATTTCCTGAGGGGATGAAATAATTGGCTATTAACCAGTGTGTTCTTGACCCAAAGAAATGAGCAGAAAACATGCAAGGCTTGTCTGGATCACTAGGAGCAAGAAAAGGGAAATTAGAGTCGATCCACACTGCCTGAGCCYGTGGCTCTCTTCATTTTGCTCAGGACTGGAGGCTTTTACCTGCATTTACAGCAGAGCAAAAGACCTGAGGAGAAGAGCAGGCAGCAAAGAGGGGAAGGGAAACTGGAACAAGCACAAGCTTCTCCCTTTTCAGATTTATTTCCCCCTGCCTGCTTGCCCTGCATTTAGTGYGGGGCTGTGAAAAAGGAAGGCTGCCAGCTCCGTGGCATCATATTGCCAGCAGGAAGGGCAGCAGAGAACTTATCAAAAAAGTGCCTGCACACTCAGAGAAAGAAAGAAAAACCCAGAAAAATCTTGCTTATCATAAATCCTGCGCACAGCCTCCTGAACAAGTGATAGCTGCCTTGTTTTCCCCTCGTACATGGGATCACCTGTGAGCCACCACAGCCTCTGGGGTGCCCTGGGTGCTGCCCCAGCACCCCACAGGAGGAATGGCTGAGCAAGCAGCGCGTGGGGACAGTTCCCATGGGCTGCAGGGATGAAAAGCAGCTCGTTGGTATGCACCGGGCAGAGCCAGGGGCTGAGCCTGCTGCTAATGAGGGCTCAGGTCCTGCTCCTGCTGSGTTCTGTGCTCCTGGAACACCTGGGAGCACCCCAGCAGCAGGCAGAGGGGCTCCCAGCCCTGCCTGAGTGCAGGACAGCAAAATCACAGTGCTGGGACAGTGCTCTGCTTATTCTGTGTTTCAGTAACTCAAACACAAGACAAATTCTCTCACGCTGCAGATTTATCCTCGCTGAGCTGTTCTTTTGATCTTGGGCATTAACCCTGATCAGCACCAAGGCAGGGACAGCCCATCCAATTAGCAGGTGACAGCCTCAGGAACCCAGGACACAGCACCTCTGTTCCAGTGCCTTCCAGGAGCCCTGACCCCACAAACACATCCCATGGACCCAGCCACAGAATCTGCCTGCTCTGCTCAGGTGGCATTTTGCCAGTTTAGCAAGGTAAAATTACAGCTTTCAGGAGGTGCCAGGAAAGGATGGCTTCAGCTCCAGACCTTGCTAAGGASTGAATTATTTTTAAATTAATATTTCTTGGTGCGACAGGATTGAGCAGAAGTCCACCTTGTCTCTGTTCATTCTTCCTCTTTCCAAGCATTTTACATTCAGCAGAACAGATACAAAACCAGGAGCCAGAGCTAAGGTGAGAAGAAAGGGATCATAAGAACAGAAGAAAATAATCAACAAGAGAATCCTGCAATCCATGGAGAACATTTCCTGRCTGAAGTGTGTTGTACAAAAACAGCAAAAAAAGTAACAGAAAACTTCTTTAACAAGGAGCAAGGAATGTCAATGGAATGAGAAGAGCCATGTTATTGTGCTGAAATTACAGAGATTTTCTTGAGCATGCTCCAAACCCCTCCTGCCTGGATTATTGCTAAGGGTTAAGAGAACTGAATTTTCACTGCAAATAACTGAGAGCCCAGTTATTTTCTGAAGGGATGTGGGAGAGAGGGCTGGAAGTGAACTCAACACAAGGAAACCTGGAATGGGGAGGAGGGCTACAAACACAAATTCACTCCCCTGCAAAATCAGTTCATCTAAAATTGAGTAGAAGAACAAGATGCTATCTCCCTCCTCCCTCCTACAACACATTCCATTCTTCAAGTGTATTGACACTGAACGGTAAGCATGATAAATAGCTCTATTTTCAGTAACAAAAAGAAGAAAGTTATGAGACTGGCTCCAGCCAAGAGTTTGCTTTTTCTCCTGCCTCAAACCCTGCATGGTTTTCTACAAGGAGAGACAGTGGCAGGGTTAGGCAGGCTTTGGGAAGCATCTTTAGGGGCACAGAGGGGATTTTTTGTTGGTCCACAGCAGGTCATTAAACTTTTGTTATCAAGACAGAAACATGTTTTCATGCAGCCAAAAGCATGGACTCCAAAGGGAGCTGAAAAGGAGAGTATTTACCTTTCTGAATCAACAATAGGGTCCACAGCAGATTCAAAATGGCAACCTGAAAATAATATAATAAATAAAATATAATATAATAWAATAATATAATAATATAATAAAATAATAAAAAAATATTTTCTGTAACTTCCACCCCCACCAAAGAATTTTTGAATAGTCACGCCCTAAACTATTTGCTCCTTTATTTTCCAAAATATATGAAAACCAAATTCATATTTAGTGCTGAAGCAGTGAATAATGTTAGCAGTCAGTCAAACAAAAATAAAGATTAACTGCACAACTCATCTTAATATACAGTAATATCTGATGCCTAAATTTTTACAAAATGACAAGCACTATGCTCATTTTTGTTTAAAATGAGAATTAGAATCTGTCTATCAAAAYGGCTTTTAATAAACTCCAAAGGACAATTTTCCTATAAAGGGAAAAGTGTATTTGAATATGCCAACAAATATAAAGGTAATTAAAAAGCTTTTCTAAGAAATTGGAGAAAAAATACAGAGAAAACAAATCCAGTTAATTCTTTTCAGGACCTAATTAACCTTAAAACAGGCTCCAGCCTTTCCCATGGATTTCAGTGCAAGGCAGAATGTCCCTTGCTGCAAACCATGGGTCTGATTTAATGGAGTTTTAATTGAGGATAAAGGCGGGGGAGTCAGCCTGTGGTACCCTCTCTTTGCACTCCAAAGYGTCCAATTCCAAATGCACTGAGCTCAGGCACCCCAATTAAAGTGTCAGCTGCTGCTCAGCACRGGCAAAAACAGAACAAATGCAAAGGAAGCAGCCACTGATTCACAAAGGCAGCAAGTGATGCTGGTTAGGGGACAGCAAAGCAAAACYCCTGGTGTTAAAACAAACAGAGGCACTTACAGGTATCTGCACACTCAGAGCTCACACAGATATCACCAAAAAATGGCACAAAAAGGAGCAAAACCCCTTTGCTCTTCTCTCCAGGACCTTCTCACAAATCTTTGYATGAACACAAGTGGAACCCCAGCTGAAGCTGCCGTATCTTGATGTTAAACAGCGTCTTCTTGCAAGTAAGAAGGGTTAAAAATAAACTCTCAACGATCAATTTTTTATTTTTTATTTTTGCGGGCATCTACAACAACTCATCAGGTATGCACAGCACACACACAGCCTGATCTTAGGCTGCTGTCAGCCTGCCAAAACCCCTCGTGGCTCTGGAGGAATTTCTGTGCTGAGATCAGGGCCTGGCTGGGTCATTCCCTGGCACAGATTCCCCCCTGCCATCTCTTGTGGCACTCTGCTGCACTCAGGTTAAAGCACCTGAAATGCTCCAGCTTCCTCCTTTCCCAAATGCCTACCAGGGGCTGTATTTTTATCAGAGAGGCTGGAAGTGACAGGGAGAATTCCCTGCCAAAGGTCATCTCCGAGTTCATGGCGTGTGTCCTTCTGCTGCCACGTCCAATAAATCAGGGGCACAGTTCCAGGCAGGCTTCCCTGGGACTGCTCCTGTGGGGCCAGCATGAATATCTGCTGGAAAAAAGGGAGGACAAGCTGGGCTGGCACCACAGCTCTGCCTTCCAATGCTTGTGAAATGATTTTCCAACTCCAACTTTCCAGTGCTGCTGTTGTTTCCAAGAACTGGAGAGACAAAGGCCAGTGGGCTCAGCAAGGACAGAGCTCACCCAGAGCAGTGGGAGCACCCCAAAGTGTTCTGTGCTGGTTGGAAATGTCCCACAGAAAGGCCAGGGATGCTCTGCTCCTCTCAGCCTCCCTGAAGAGCACCAGYACAGGGGGTTTGGACTGCTGTGCTCACACAGGAGGAGCCTCAGCCACCTCTGCAGCCCCTCATGGACCAAAATTACAGGGGAGGCAGTGTAAAGTGGAGGTCATTTCTGCCTCCTCTTTATCTGGCTGGAAATTCATCCCCAAAAGCAAACACAAGACATTCATAAAGTCCTTCTTRACCTCTTGAAGATCCACCTCAATTTCCTCTCCAACAGCTGGYGTTGGGTTTACAATAAACAAGAATAAACAGCCCATGCTCTTTGTAATTGGCACAGTGGTGGACTTGGAGTCCTTCTCTAAATTTGTGAAGCCAGATGACCCAGGCTAGCAGCACGAGGATGCCACCACGAAGCATAATTATTTTATAGCCCYCATTTAATTTTCGGAACATCAAAATTTATGACAATCACCAAAGCAGATTGATTAAACCCTGAGCGTAAACACACCATGAAACACAAGTTGTTTTGCTGTCATCCCAAGGAAGCATCTATTTGCAAAGTACATGGCAACATCAAAGAGCTCTCTATTGATTAAACTTTGAAAATAAAATTGCACCACTTATCATATGCTGTTTGCAAAAATGCCAATCATTATAATACTCACATAAGCGTTCTGCGCCTTCCCCCTGAACTCGTCAAATTTATTGCTGAGACTCTACCCTAAACAGCCTACATGTGGAAAAAAATATCATTCAGATAAGGCATTAACATTTCTAACCAGTATTTAAAGCTGTGCATGGTGTCATCTCAAATGATGAGGGTCTTGTCAGCGTTTCCAGCACCAGCCTCGTCCCGGGGAATGGAAGAAGGGAGGGAGTGGCAGCACTGCATTTCAGCAATTTGAAGTGACACCAACAAGAAGCCTGGCATAGGAGTTGTCAATCTRATTGTGCCTATCTTTCAGGGATAGGTGCATCTTTCATGCCCACACTGAGTTTAAAAAAAATAGCAAAAAAAATTCTCGAGGCATCGCTGTAAGGTACCTGGCAAGTGCTGTCATCCTGCYCGTGCACACAGCATCCCACATGGTTGTAATTCCAGAGCTGAGCCTTCAGATTACAAAAGCTCTTAAGGTRTGGAACAAAACTGATATGACCCCCWCTCCTCACAGCYMTMCTTGCACTCCAGAGGAGAAGGGAAGAGATAAGCAAAACAGCCAACAATGAGGGCTGGTTCATGGCTCGTGTTATCAGATGTTCCTACAGTACCAACACTCTAATGCTGAATACAAATTTTAATAGCAGAAAGGATGAAAAATAGCAACCAAAAATCTTTTTTTGGGGGGTGAGAAACTCGTAGGTGCAATGYATCTGCCCTGAGCCCAGTTCTGCTRCAGGTGTGAGCTGGGATTTGCTGAATGACACCTCTTGGCTGTTGATGTTTGAGGATCCTGCCAAAAGAAAAGATATTTAAGACATTTGTGTTAGTACAAAAAAGTTATCAAAAGACAAAAGTAGTTGTCAAAAGGCAAGAGAGGCTTCTGAGAGGCACATCTCTAAAAAGGAAGCTATGGAAGTGGTTGTGCTTGAGATGATCTGGAGCACTGGAAAGGTCCCAAGGAAATCTGTGCAAAGGAGGGACCTCAGCTCTGCAGAATTCTGAGTGCATCAGTAACACCAGCTGGAAACAATAACAATAATCTGTCTGCAAAAGCATCAATATTCCTAATCAGAAAGMTGAAATTCTTACCAGTGCAGTGGTTGTAAAGCAAAAACACACTGAGCAAATATGGATACAAATGGATTTTCCAGATTCCAAGCCACAGCTGATTACCAAGGCTGACTGAGCTCTCCTCCTCTCCTCCCAGCTTTACTTGCTGCTCAGGCACACAGTGGMCATAAAAACCTCCTGCTGTGCAAAGGATTTTATTGCTTTACAGGAAGAAGACTAATGGATGATAAAAAAGAGGCCRTATAAAGGATGGGCAGTTGTTCAAAAATGATATTGGAAAGGAAAGAGATGCCAGGAGAGCTGTGGAATGCATGCACACACCTCACAGAGAGGCCAGAAGCTGTTCCAGCTCACAGGGAATCTCCTGGGCTGGAAAGGCAGCACACAGAGAAYGAGGTCCCTGCTGTGCAGCAGTTGGGCACAAACTCATCACTGACTCTTCTACACACCCAGGTGTCCCCTAAACCCCCTGGCATTCAGGCTGGAAAGCAGATCACTGAATATCTTCAGCACCCACACCCCAATGCTGCAATCAAGCAGAGCTTTTATTCTACCTAGTTCCTTCCTGTTTTCCTTTCAGTTAATGTGTATGTTTGGCATATTTCTGGTTGGCTTTGGAATGAGTCTATCAAGCCTAAGGACAGCCAGGAAAGCAACTCCAAGGCCAGGTAAACAGCAATGCTAAACATTTTGGCATTTTAAAGCAGTTTTAAGCACCACCAGAGTTTGACCACTGTCAACAGCAGAGGAGATTTGGAGTCTGCCTCTTTTCTACCCAAGCACCTACATCTCACCGTAAAATGTCATCATAAATACTCCAGATCTGTGAGTTTGTGTAACTCCCCACGGCAGAAGGCAGCTGGAATCCTGGCCCCATGAAGCCAGAGGGGGATTTGTCTGTGGCTGAAGTCTAGCTCAGGGTTTTATGTACGTTTATGTTGTGCTTTGTGCAGCAACAACTCAGGGAGGTACTTCAGGTGCCAAACAAACGTGAAGGTTTCTGTGGAATTTGAAATACTTCTTAAGTGATTCTCCCCCACAAATTAATGCAGGCACCAYTCTCACAAGTTCTAATTGTCTCATCCATTTCTTTTTGTGCCACTCGCAGTTATCCATCATGCTTCAGAGCCAGCGTGTGTACAACCAGCCTCCACAAGACAAATATTATGGGGTGTTTTTCAGGTAAATAATTACTGCTCAGAGACAGCGAAGATTCTGGCGAGAGTGATGTGGAAAAGAMTGCAGAGAAGCAGGGGATGTTTTGCTTTACTGAAAAAAAATTGAAGTATTTAATTCTCAGAGAATTAACTTTTTTCATCCTTGGGAAAACTTGTGGGTCGAGATAAAGGCAGTTTAATAAAGCAAAGAGACAGGCTGCATGTGGAAGCAAAAACCCAATGATTACCCARTTCTTTCTTCAGTGGGCAACTGCTCACAAACATCTCATGGAATAAACTTAATGGAAGGAATTTTTGGGAACTCATGGAGTCTGAAAAAAAATGCTGTTTCTTTTCTACTCATCTCATATTTTTTTCTTTTCTGAAGCAAACCCAGAGCTCTGTGACCTCTGTGCACAATGACAACTCGATGACACAGCTCTCATTTCTGAGTGTGGAACGTGAAACGCTCACCGTGCGCCGCTCCAAAATAATCCCCAGGCCATGATTATTCATAGAAATTATTTGGTGAGTAATTTCAATTAAATAAATTCAAGGAATCGAGAGAAAAAAAAAAATAGGCCAAACTAATAGAATGCATTATTTATGATGAATAATTCATTTGGAGGAAGTTTCTTCCACTGTTGCAGAAAGCCATAGGGCACTGAAGGCTCACTTAAGCCCTGTTTTGAGGTCTTAATTGGGGGCTTTCATGATGAATCACTCCAGGCTGGCCCTCTGCCCAGGACTGAATCTCACCCATTGCTCCTGCTCCTCACATATTTCTAGATATGTCATTAGCACAGTGGAATCTGGATTCTTTTGACTTCACTGCCATAAAAAATAATGATAGGGAGAGATTTCATTATGTTTCTTTTACTACTGAAAACTAAAGGGAAGAAAGTTCTCATTTCAGCTCAGCAGACTTTCAACAGTGGATGTTCATCTTACCCATACATCAGCTGCATTATGCAAATGTGAGCCCCCTGTCCACTGAAGGAAGGCAAGAGGACACAGTAATTSAACCAAGGCTCTCCAAATCACTAAAACCACTTGTGTGCACTTGTGCTTGCATGATGGGACATTCCCAGTTAAAAACATTCCCAGGRTGTAAAACATAGATGATGACTCTGAGGGAATCTGAAAAATTGTACTTGTAAAGGGCAGTGGTAGGAATTACTGTAGACACATTTGAGACACAATAAATAATAGATCCTCTGTTGTTTTAAAATAAAACCCCACACTTCTCCTTTTTTTTTATTTTTTTTTTTTTGTTCTTGTTGCTCAGCAGTGCCAGCACAGAATTTCTATCACCAGGAAGATTCATCTCGTTGTTGCTATCACAGAAAAAGACCCATTGACATGATGAAACAAAGCTCTTCCAAAAATATTTAAACCACTCAATAAAACCTAAGTGCAGGCTTTGAAGCTGAGCATTTGTTCAAAGATTTGATCCAAATCCCACTGAAATCAGTCAGAGTCCTTCCACTGACACCAAAGGGCTTTGGATCAGACTCACTGCTCTCCTGAATAGGATGAAGACATCCATAAATATTAATTGTCTCACAGAGCTTTGCTGGCTCCCATGATAAAAGGTGTGAGTGCAGTAGGGGAGTGGATATTTGTTTTTCTAGGCAAGAAATAAAAAGGGRAAAAAATTGGGTTAAATTTAAACTAATGATCAGCTCTTAATTGCACAGTGGTGAGTCTGTCAGCATCCCCAAAGCACAGGGATGCTTTCTGACAGCTTCTCTATCACATTTCCTGCTGAAGCCAATATTGCTGCCATTACAACACACTAAATTCTCTTCTTAAGACAGCCAGGATTAATGATACAAAAAAAAAAAAAATCAGAAAGTGGTAGTTCTGCTGCTGCAGTTTGTACCACCAGGGTAGAATCACACTGTGCTGTTATAAAACAGATTACCCCAGACAGACTGAAACAAATCATGACCAAGTCTCCTTGCAAAAAAAAAAAACAAAAAATCATGTTGCAGTTAGATAATGAGTCTCAAAAACTGGCCAAGGTCTGAGTCCTGCCAGGAAGCAAAACCTGAGGGAAGAGTTAGGAAGCACACTGATTTTAAGTCATAAAATCTTTTCATTTATACAATAGGTAGCCATGAAGTGAGCAGCATTCTGAAGCAGGCCAGCTCTCCATGCTGTCTGCATGGTTGGGAGAAATGGAGCTCAAAATCACATCTGGAAGCCAGAGAAACCCCTCACAGCTGATGGCACAGRCAAAAGGCAACTCTCAGTACACACCAGCCAGTCTGGAGGGCCCCTCTGCCCCCAAACTGGCTCATCCAGCAGCTCTCCTGCCACCCAGGCTTCATCCCAAAGGTGTCTTCATCCCAAACCTCCCCTGCCTCTCTGGTGTGTGTGGCTCCAGCTGTGCTGGGCAGCCCAGGGCAGCAGGGATGGGC
This sequence comes from Alauda arvensis, assembly GCA_902810485.1. Lineage (NCBI taxonomy): Eukaryota > Metazoa > Chordata > Aves > Passeriformes > Alaudidae > Alauda > Alauda arvensis. Next base: position 635,505 of record CADDXX010000103.1, read on the forward strand.
ACAGGAGGGCACAGCCAGCTCCTCCCTCCCTCCCTGCCTCTCATCTCACCCTCCTTCACCACACCCTGCTCATCCCTTGCCCAAAGAAAGTGGAAGCCAGAGACTCCTGATTCACCCTGTCCTTTACAGCCCTTCCCAGYGCTGCTGGATGAGATCAAACCGTGGATTACMACAATTATTTTGCACAYTCTTCRCTGCTAAATCTGGAAAYTGYTYATTTCCTTAAGAATTCCTTTTAAGTGAGGCTCAAAATTCCACTTTGCAGTATAGGAAAGRCYCCAAAAATGTGCATAGTTATGGAAGTAGAATATCCCCAGCTACAAAGAGACACACATATAAACAGAGAAAGCAGAAATTCAGGGTACTTGTTGGAGAGCAGTGGTGGTTGCATGGAGTAGGATCTCATATGCAGGAGTACAGGATGAGGAGCATATGAGATCAATAAATACCTAAATTTACAAATTCCCATTGCTTTACTGCATCAGCCATCACGTTGTGTTCACAGAAATCAATATTGACTTATATTATATGAATAAACCCTTCTTTACTGGCCAGCAGCATCCAGGCTACCTTAATAGATTCTAATGACCAGTAAAACTTATATCCTGCCCTCCATCCAATTCACAAAGTTTTTGCTTTGTTCCTTGCTGCTTTCATTTCTTTATTCCACAAGACCTGGTGGATTTGTTTGTTCATTTATACACAGAGAAGCAAAGCCAGAAAAAACTGCCAGGTAAAGATGCAGAAGTAGTGCTTAGCATCCACCTGCAGACACAATGTGGAAGGAACAAAATGATCTCCACATTTTTTCCCAGACTTTTTCTGCTCCTTGATATTTACTCTCCCAGAAGGACACAACAGCATGATGTGCACCAGGCAGGAAGGGTAATGATCTGTGCCAAATTTTATGTGCTTATGCTCCATGCTGTGGTCTGGGTTGTTTTTTTTTTCTTTTCTTTCCCCTGCCAGCAGACAGATAAAGTGGTGGCTTCAGGACTGAGCAGGAGCCAAGAGCTGTGCTGGTGTGGGGACTTTTTTGAAGCAGGTTAAGGCTGGCACCAGGCAGGAATTCAGCTCATCCTTGCTCTGCAGCAGTCTGGGAGTGTCCCCATGGGACACAGGTAGGGGATAATTAAGGGCTCTTAAGCCAGCAGACAAGGATATTACAAGGATAAACATTTCCAACTGGAGACAGTTAGATGCAGAGATGTAGAAAAAGCCCAGTTTTTTCACCTGTGGGGGATGAAGCCTATTGGAACAATTTACTGAGCACAATGGCAGATTTTCACCATAGGCAGTTGCTAAAATATGCCTGGCTGTGTTATTTGGTTTCAATATCTTTCTTTTTCCTGGGAAGTATGATCTAGTTTGAACAGGAATTAATTCCAATTTAGCTGATGGCTTGGGTCCTGCAAGATCCAAAAGCCACTGTGGTTCTATTAAGCCTCCAAATCTATGAATCTGTGCTCAGCCCTCGTAACTTTGCACAGAAAGGAGCATGAGGGAGCACAGCTCAATATCTGGGAGCTCCACAATGCCTACAAATCAGGCATAGCCTTGAGTTTCCCCAAGCCCTCGTGGGCTGCTGTAGCAGCCTGCCTCCTGGCCYTCCATCCCTGGAGGCTCCCAGATAGCCACAGACTGGAAATGTTCCTGCACTCAACATCTAAAATAAAAAGGCAGTAAAACAGGTGGAGGAAAAAAAAAAAAGCTGTTCTTTTATTCTCTGTTTTTAATTGAGGGGATTATAAAACACTTGAGGCGTGCTGAGAAAYCAGGACTTTGTTCCTAAATAAAAAGCTGAAGCTATTATATATATATATATTTTTTTTTTTTAATTTTTTTTAAATCCTTGTTCCTCCTCCTCCAAGCACGGTTATTATATGCATGCAATAGAATCAGTATCATCTCCGTGYCTTATTACTGTTGCAATCCCCTAACACGCTGTTCCTTCCTTCCCACAAGAACGTGGTAATTACTGCCGAGGCACGCCTTCCCCTTCCAGAGGCAGGGAAAGTGCCACAAACACATTTCCTACACGTTGRTAAACACAGCAGAGTGGCACAGTGCATGATGCCAGCTCCAGGACATGGTCCTTGCTCACCAGAAAGCTGCACCCTGACTGAAACTAGTGGGCATAAAACATGAGACAAGGGGAAAGTGCACTGGATTTACTCGTGCCTTTATTTTTGGAGCCCTGTGAGAGTGCTGTGCTGTGCTGGGCTGCTCAGGGGAGAGGTGATAAAGGGAGGTCACAGGAGCCTCTGTGTGCTGCCAGGTGTGTGTGAATGTGCCCCCTTCTGAAAATAATTTTTTTAAAAAATCAACCTGGGTCTCCTTTTACCCTCTCTTTTTAGGCTCATGCCCTCCAGAGTGTGTTRGAAAGAGCTGAAAATGGGATTTGCTACAGCCTGTAACTAGTCCAATTTTGCTCCCCAAACACCATATCCTCATGTTTAGAGCAGAAAACAAGCAAAAAAAAAAAATCTCACAGAATAATAATCTGGCTGCTGGTGTATTAGTGCTGTAGAACAGCAGAAATGCAACACACATCTTTCCTGATCTTAGCAATTTTTGCTCCTGAATTCAGCTGGATAAAGAGAGACAGAAGGGAGCAGCTCTGAGTGCATTTCAGAATCCCAGTCTTGTTGAAATTCACGCAGCACCAYGCCAAAAGCGTGCTCCAGTGTGGGATGCTCCTGCTCTTGTCACAACCTCTCCAAATCTGAGATAGGGAGGCTGCAACTGCTTCAATCCCAAAGGCAAACTCCAGCACTATTCCTGTCCAGGAGCACTGCAAAGGCAGCAGCGCTGGCTGCTGCAGGATGTTACCTTTTCCAGCCTCCAGAAGAGAGATAAGAATAGACAGCAGATCTCTGCTGCTCCTAAAATGTGGGCTCCGATACATAATAGCTAAAGAACACCACGAGATGACAGCACCACTTTCTGCCAGCTCCAGAACTCTTTTGGCAGCAAACCTTGACGTTCTGGAGACTKAGTGTGTGTAGTACCCCATGAGAATCTGGCAGTAATGCAGCCTGCCCTGCCAGCACTTTAAAAATTCCCTGGGGAGTGCCTTTTTGTCCCCTCCCCGCGCTGTGAACCCAAAGTTTTCCCTTTAGATAGAGATCAGGAGCTGCCATCCTTTTCCCATCACACAGATCTGTGCCCAGAGCTTAAGCAAAGCCAAAGGAACCCAGATCCAACACCTCGCTCTTTCTAAAGGCTACATTTCAGYGGGGCAGTGGGACTAATCCAGCCTGGGAATGAGGGTGTTAGATGTGGTTAAATCTGGCTGCTCAGCACTCGGGGGGAGCGCTCCGGAGGGCTCAGGGATCCAGGCTGGGGCTCTGCCGCTGCCTGACAGCCCGCTTTGGTGGATGGAAGGTGTTGAACTTCCCCTGAGCGCAGGGCACAGAGCTGGGCACGGCAGTTTGGGAAGGGGGCTGCTCCAGGCGGAGCGGGGGGATCGCTGCTGATGCCGGAGCCGGGATTGGCAGCACCGCTGCTGGGAGAGGCAGACCGTGCTGTGTGTGTGTGCTGTGAGCTGATGTGTGCTGTGTGCTGATGTGTGTGCCGTGCGCGGAGGATGTGTGCGGGCTGTGCGTGTGTCTCCGTGCGTGTGTGTGTGTGTGTGTGTGTGTGTGTGTGTGTGTGCGCATCTCCCGGCCGGCTCTCCCCGGAGGAGCTGCTTGACTTGCTCTCGATTTGGAGGGCGCGGATTCGGCGACTCGGGGCCAAAAATTCTCCGGACCCAGGTAAAATCCGCTCGTTACCTTATCGCCCTTTGCCGGCTCCGAGTGCCCGCGCTGTCCTGCAGGTGCTGTCAGAGCGCTCCCGCGGAGAGCAGCCGAGCCGGGAGCGGAGCCGGCTCCAGAGCCACCAAGGGGAGGGAGGGAGGGAAGGAAGGGGGGGGACGGGGACAGGGACAAGGGGGGGGGGGGGCTGGGAAAAAACGTGTCCCCCCCGCCCCCGGCTGACGTCAGCGCGGCTCCGCGCGGGGCACCCGGCAAAAGCGGCGCGACCGCCGCGCCCCGCGCAGTGCCCGCGCACAGCCCCGCGCAGTACCCGCGCACAGCCCCGCGCTGCTCCTCCGGCCCCCGCCCGGCCACAGCTCCCCGCACAGCCGGGACGGGCACGGGGGACGTGGAGCGGTGCCGCGCTGGGCTCCTGCTGAGGGCTGAGCGGGCGATGCCGCTCGCCGCCGGGCTCCTGGCTCCCGGGGCGCGGCGGCTCTCGGCCACTGCCCGCGCTGCCCCTTCCCCGACAGCAGGTAGGAGCGAGGGATGGGCAGAGGGGGACAGCGGGATGGGCAGAGGGGTTGCTGCCCTGCGGCGGAGAGGAAGGGGCGGGGGGGGTTTGCTGGCAGTCGTTGTGTGCTCCCCGGTCGGAGATGCTGGCAGGCACCGGGAGCCGCGGGACGGGCGGCGGGGACGGGATGGCGCTGCCGGGGGGGATCGGGAGGAGAGCCCAGAGTTTCGGGCAGCTCCCCGTCGGGGTTTCCCCCACAGCAGCTCGGCAGGCTCAGCCGAGGCTCAGCTTTCCCGGAGGAAAAGAAGGGAGGAGGAGGAGGTGGGGGTGGATTTCAGAGGAGTTTGGAAGTGKCTGCCTTGCAGCTCCCCTTCCCCGCCCCAGCCTTCCCGACCTGCTTTCGCTCTCCCCGTGCAGCCTCTGCTCCCGGCCGTGTTCACTGGGGATTTCTTCTTTCTCTCCTCACCTGYCTCGAAAAGGTTTGACTGTAGGTACCAAAGCGGGGATCGACGGCGCATAAAGATGCTGAAGGGTGCTTGGTTGCTCAGTTTGTTAACAGTGGCTGGGATCTCGTGGACAGAGAGTCGCAAACCTGCCAAAGACATTTGCAGCAAGAGCCGCTGCCCTTGCGAGGAGAAGGAGAACGTGCTGAACATTAACTGTGAAAACAAGGGATTTACAACCGTCAGCCTCCTCCTGCCGCCCCCGTCCAAGATCTACCAGCTGTTTCTCAATGGGAACGCGCTGACCCGCCTGTTCCCCAATGAGTTCGTCAACTACTCCAACGCCGTGACCCTGCACCTGGGCAACAACGACATGCAGGAGATCCGCACCGGCGCCTTCAGCGGCCTCCGCACCCTCAAGAGGCTGCACCTCAACAACAACAAGCTGGAAGTGCTGAAGGAAGACACCTTCCTGGGCTTGGAGAGCCTGGAGTACCTGCAGGCTGAYTACAATTACATCAGCGCCATTGAGGCGGGGGCATTCAGCAAGCTGAACAAGCTCAAGGTGCTGATCCTCAATGACAACCTGCTGCTGTCCCTGCCCAGCAACGTSTTCCGCTTCGTGCTCCTCACCCACCTGGACCTGCGGGGCAACAGGCTGAAGATGATGCCTTTTGCCGGTGTGCTGGAGCACATCGGAGGCATCATGGAGATCCAGCTGGAGGAGAACCCTTGGAACTGCACCTGCGACTTGCTGCCCCTCAAGGCCTGGCTGGACACCATCACCGTGTTTGTGGGGGAAATAGTGTGTGAAACGCCCTTCAGGCTTCACGGGAAGGACGTGACCCAGCTCACCAGGCAAGAYCTCTGCCCTAGGAAAAGCTCCGGTGATCCAAGCCAGAGGGAGAAGCACCCCGTGCTCTCAGACCCGCACATCTCGAGGCTGTCMCCCACAGCCAACTCCGCCATCGGTCCCACCAGGGCCCCCAAAGCCAGCCGGCCTCCCAAAACCAGGAACCGCCCCACCCCCCGTGTCTCTGTGTCAAAGGACAGGCAGATATTTGGACCTATCATGGTTTACCAGACCAAGTCTCCCGTGCCCATCACCTGCCCAGCTGGCTGCATCTGCACGTCGCAGAGCTCAGACAATGGCCTGAACGTTAACTGCCAGGAGAAAAAGATAAGCAACATCTCCGACCTCCACCCCAGGCCAACCAGTCCAAAGAAACTCTACCTTACCAGTAACTATCTGCAAGTGATTTACAGRACGGATCTCACAGAGTACAGCTCCCTGGACTTGCTACACCTGGGAAATAACAGGATTGCAGTGATCCAAGAAGGTGCCTTTACAAACCTCACAAGTTTACGCAGACTTTACCTCAATGGCAACTACCTTGAGGTGCTGCACCRCTCCATGTTTGAAGGGCTGCACAGCCTGCAGTATCTCTACCTAGAGTACAATGTCATYAAGGAGATCCTGCCACGCACATTTGATGCTCTGAGTAACCTCCACCTGTTGTTTCTCAACAACAACCTGCTCAGATCCTTGCCTGATAACGTCTTCGGAGGCACTTCCCTCACCAGGCTCAACCTTAGGAACAACCAYTTCTCCCACCTGCCTGTGAGAGGAGTCCTGGACCAGCTCTCGGCTCTGATTCAGATAGACCTCCAGGAGAACCCTTGGGACTGCACCTGYGACATCCTGGGGCTGAGGAACTGGATTGAGAAAGTCACGGACCAGAACAACCAGCAGTCCAGTCCCCCCGTGGTTATCAACGAAGTCATCTGCGAGTCTCCCACCAAGCACTCTGGAGAGCACCTGAAATTCCTCAGCAGAGAAGCCATMTGCCCAGAGAACCCCAACCTGGCCGACTCTTCTGTCCTCTCCATGAACCAGAACACAGAAACCCCCCATGTGGGTGTCTCCCCCAGCTCCTACCCAGAGCTGCACACCGAGGTCCCTCTCTCTGTCCTGATCCTAGGCCTGCTGGTGGTGTTCATTCTGTCGGTYTGTTTTGGGGCAGGTCTGTTTGTCTTCGTCCTCAAGCGCCGGAAGGGGGTGCAGAGCATGCCCAGCAGTGCCAACAACGTCGATATCAGCTCCTTCCAGCTCCAGTATGGGTCCTACAACACGGAGAGCCACGACAAAACCGAGGGACACGTTTATAACTACATCCCCCCTCCTGTGGGGCAGATGTGCCAGAACCCAATCTACATGCAGAAGGAAGGGGATCCCGTTGCCTATTACAGGAACCTCCAYGAGTTCAGCTACAGCAGCCTTGACCACAAAAAAGAAGACCCCACCAGTCTTGCGTTTACCATCAGTGCAGCTGAGCTGCTGGAAAAGCAGTCCTCACCAAGGGAACCAGAGCTGCTCTATCAAAAYATTGCAGAGAGGGTCAAGGAACTCCCCACTGGAGGATTAGTCCATTATAACTTTTGTACCTTGCCCAAAAGGCAGTTTGCCCCTTCCTATGAATCCAGACGCCAAAACCAGGACAGGATAAATAAAACTGTTTTATATGGGACTCCCAGGAAATATTTTGCAGAACAGTCTAAACCTGAGCATCCTTTACTCCAAGGAAAGCTACAAACAGAACCAGACTACCTCGAAGTTCTGGAAAAACAAACTGCAATCAGTCAGCTGTGAGGGGGGAGGTGGGAGACAAAGGAAATTTTTTAAATGATGCTCAGCATCACATTTCTTTTGAGCCTGAACTCRGTACTGATCTCATCTGTCACATTCCCAACATTTCCACTTTTTTTAAATCAGAGAAGGAGTGAGAGAGAAAAGGAACCCTTGCAGCAGAGCAGGGATGTGGTGTTGCTTTTCCAACATCCCCTTTAAGTTATTTCTATATCTCTCTCCTTTTGGCCCTTCTCTTGGAACTGTCACTGCAAATGTACCTTTCTGTAATAGATCTTGCATAATTCTTTTTGATTTTGAAGGAAATGAGGAAGGGGATCTTTGGGATTTCTGTTGTTTTTTTGTTTTTTTTTCTTTTCATTTCAAAATGGAAACTTAATGTATTATGTAGAAGATCTCCAAAGATCTTTTTTCCTGGACTGTGACTTTCTTTTGTAAATAATAATATACAGTACTGCTGTTTCAATTACCAACTATAGCCACTGGGCGTCACTTTTTTGTGTTAAAGTGCCTTTGCACTTTAAGTACATTATTACTTAATTGTTGCTCTTAGCTTTGATAAATTGAACCTATTTTAATGTGTTGTATTTTTTGAAATTAAAAACAGAAAATTGTAAAATAGATCTATATGTCAGCTGCATTAAATCAGAAGGTTTGATTTATAGGAAAGCTGCCCTCCTTTAAATGACTCTAGTTCTAGGACCTTACAGACTCAAATGTAAATTATTGGGGTATTTTTTTTTTCCCTCTAGGTTTGTTTAGAGTGACTCACTGAAATCAACTTGAGAGGATTTAGCAATGGACTGGAGGTTATCAAATGCCTCAGCCGGGAATAACAGCTCATTAATAAAAGATGTTTAACACAATGTCACAGTGAACTGAACAATTAATGTCCTTCTTAATGCATTGCACTGCAGCTCTAACACAGTAATGTTCAATGGCTTAAGATTATTTTCATACTTAACAGAACATTACTCACCATRTTTTATGCATTGGATGAGGTATTTTTGTACATTTTGGGACAGAGYTTATATTTGTAACTTTTTTGGACTGGAGTGAACATGTCCTCTCTTCCTGCCTGATACATATTTTTTTTTTCCATAAGCAGGGACACCAGCAGGGGTCATCCCACACCTCATTAAATTTATTAACATACAGGCAAATGAACCARTGCCAAAGGTAAAATTTGAACCCTGGAGTTCTCCAGATCAAGGTAGCTGAAATCAGTGTGTGCATCCCACTAACTTCTGGCAGTCTGAATTATGTCTGTGTGCTTTTTTTTGTCTCTAAAGCAGGAGTAATACTGCAAAAATTCTAATCTGTTAGAGAAAACTACCATTAAATCTTGTAAAATGTTTTGAGCTAGCTGAGTCCCATTCTCAACACTGGTTTTCTCAAGCCCATCAGTGAACAAACGCAGTGAGTCTTCTCTTTTACCATGAACTCAGGCCTGTTTTGCTTCAAGCTTTATGTTATCACCTTCAATTCACTTCTCCTTCATGGAGAATGCTGAAACCATTTTTATTAACAAGTCTGCAGTCCAACTTTATTAAGCCTTATTAGCTTCYAAATAATTTTTAGATGCAAACATTATTGTGCAATTTAAACAAACAGTCCTTATTTACAACAAAAACAGTTTTGTTTTGTCTGTTCTAAATCCTTATGCAACTGGGATGGTGATCTGCATATAAAGTAGGCCAGGCTTTTCAATTCCTTATTAAAGCAATTGATGGGGTCTGAAAGGAGCACACTGTTTCCTTTTCATAAAKAGGTTACTGCACATAATAATCCTTTATTATCATGCAGAGATTGAAGTGGCCTCTGCTGACTGATTTTTAGGGCTTTACTACAGTTAATAATACAGTATCTACAACGTGGAGAAAATTTCAGCAATAGCATTTCAGCTATAAATAACCACAATCAATGTTGTTCTAATCAGGACTTTGCCAAAAGGAAGTGGCTTTGTGTTTAAGAGCTAAAGAGGCTTTGCATGTGTATGGCCAGATATCTGAGTCACTTAGCAAAACGTCTTCCAGTGATTTATGTGACATCTGAGTGCATTAATATGCTAACATGTCAATTCTTTGTGTTTAGAATCCACAGCATCTGTGGCTGTTCATTAGCTCAGGTTTAAAACTGAAGTGCTACAATGAACTCCTGAAGAAYCAGTCCTCAAAAATGGCACATCGAGGAGGAGGTGAAATGGTGTCACTTTAGTTGAACTTGGAACATTTGGGCTGGAACTGCATCCATCTTTGAGCAAGGTACTTGCTTGGAATCTTCCAGTACTGATTGTCTTATGGCTCCTTCCCCTGGGTAATTAAAAGCATTTATCACTGAAACATTGAGAAAAGTATTATTTCACAGGAAAGTTGTTAACTCTTTCCAGGTATTGCCTGCAGAACRAGCACCATGTTACAGCTGGCAGCAGCCAGGATATTGTTATTTATTATTCTCCAGTGAAGCAGAACCAATTACAAAGGGTTTTCTCCCTCAGAAAAAAATAAGCTAATTTTTCCAACAGAAATGTTTTCAGTGTTGTAGTGTTTGCAAACAACAGAGATAGGGAATTGATTCTTTTAGCAACATTGTTTGGTTTTAGTGCTTCAGTCTCAGCACTTTGATGTTTGCTGTGGTAGCCCAGCCATACTTGACTTGCWTTTACATTTCCTTCTGTTTCCTCCTGGAATTTATTTAATGACCAGATTTGATTTTGCATCACCAGTACCAGCTTAAAAAAAATGATTGTTGCTGTAGATCTTTGAGGTTTGTTTTTATACCCTTCAGCTGGCATCCATTAAGGAATCCTTTCCATGGGGTGTCCAGGTGAAGGAGGTTTTTATTCAGTTACACTTAAAGAGATTTGTTTAACAGGGAAAGTGTGGCTGCAGCTGCTGTCCAGGAGGGCTCCACATTTCCTCAGCTCTGCTGCCTGCTTGTTAAGGGAGAGCTGCTTGCCTGAGTGGTGGCTTGATAATGAGTCTGAAAAAAAAAAATTCCTTTCACAGTTTGAAAAGTTGAGCTGTGAAAATTATATAACCAGGCTGGCAAAGTTGTTTCTATTCCCTCAGGAAAATGGGGTGCCAATAGTTGTCTTTCTTCATAAGTTTCCTTTTGTGAGAGTGAACTTAATGACCTTTACAGAAGCAGACTGAAGCTCTGTTGAAACTGTGCAGTTATTTCTAATGAAAATGAGCAGTGCTACACTTCCAAAGCATGAATAGTATTGGGGTTTTTTTGGAGAGACCTTTCTGGGCAAGTATTAGATAAAGTTTATCAATATCCTTCCCCTTTTTCTCACCCCCAGAGACAGAAAAAAATGTCACTTTTTTTTGGAAAAGTGTTCTTTGTGTCCTCAAGCCTGCTGCAGAGCCTCTCCACATGCCCAGCTGTGCTCCTACTATCTGCAGTCTCTTCCATCAGATTTTTACCTTTTTGGGCTCCAGCATTTGCTCACCTTTATTATCTGCTTCCAAAGCCTTCATCATGCCCCAATCTTTCCCCTTGCACCTGTGGGGTCTCCAGTCCTTTCCTAGCAAGCTCTGAAGGATCTGTTCCAGCTTTGCAGGGAGATATGTTCCAGCTTTGGAGGGAGATGATGTTCTAGCTTTGCAGGGAGCTGATGTTCCAGTTTTGCAGGGAGCTGATGTCCCTACTTCAGCCAGGGAATTGTTTTCAGCTTTGCAGGGAGCTGATGTCCCTGCTCCAGCCCGAGCTCAGCCCTTGCCCCCTGCCCTGGCATTGCTGAGCATCCCCGTGTCCAAGGAGACACCTGATCCCAGTGGTTTTCCTGGGAGCCATGCTGGAGGAAAGTCTGCAAAGCTGTTCCCTCTTAGAGAAGCCTTTAGAGAAGCCTAAAATCGCAGAGTTTTTCGGCTTCCCTGCAGGATTCCCCGTGTGCCAGCCTGGGACAGGTGGCAGAACTGGTGTCTGTGCAGGCAGCACTGCTGAGCAAGGGCAGATGTGTGAGCTCCCTGGAAACACTGGCATCACATCCCTCCTTGCTGGAATTTTGGTGAGCTGTCTCCAGCACGATTTGGCTGAAATYTTGCCAAAATCAGCCACTAAAGTTTCAAACTCCTGTCTCTGGAGTGAAAAGCAGAAATGCCAGCCCATTCAAAGGTGATTGCTCACGGTCCAAGGCGTGAATTGGGCTCCAGCCATGGCTGCTTTCTCCCAGGAAGGGTGAGAGGACGGATAATGAGTGCTGCTGACAGCTAATTCCCACAGGATCAGCCCAGCCTGATTTCCCAACCATCTCCATGCCACATCCATGCTCTGCTCAGTCTCTACTCCAAAACTTTTTTTTTTCTGTCCATGGGACAAGCTTAACTCTCTCTATTTAAACTCCCAGTGGAGTTTAAACCCTGCTTTGCTCAAATGCACTGACTTTTTATAAACTAACCTTGTGCTTAGTTTGGTTTTCTTCCCGCCAACACTCGAGTTTGCAAAATGCAAGTGGTGCTTTTTAAAAGTTTGCAGCTGTAATTAGCAGTGTCAAAATMAGGATACCAACAAGTTATATGGCCTTAAAAAAAAAAAAGTCTTAGAGAATACTGAGCTTGTAAAGGAATACAATAATTTTAAACTGCTCATGAGTGAAATGAGATACTGGAAATGTTAATGAAACTTCTTAGGCTCTTACAGGCTAATCACTGATACAGCTTGTGATTTTTCATATTGCTGTTTTTGCAGACAATAAATGTCATTTAGCAGAGAAGAAGGAAAAAAAAAACCCCAATTTCCCAAGGACCTCCTCCAGCTGTAGAACTTCCAAATAACATAAATTAACTTATGCAGATGATGTGACACTTCTTGTGCAGTTCCCATCACTTTTCCATAGGAGAAGCACAAAAGTTATTCTTTCCTAAGAGGATCATTAAGTCTGTTTGGATTATTGATCTCATAGCTTTTCTGGGCACCAGGCCAATCATTTTGACTGAGGTTTTTAATCCTAGCTAATGAGGGAGGTGGATTAAGGAGGAGGGTTTTTTTGTTGTTGCTTTTTTGTTCTTGAAGGGTTGGTCGGGTTTTTTTTTGCACCAGGAGATTGGCATGTTTATGAATGCAGATGAATAGATGGTGTTGAATGAGAGAAGTGTTGGAGTGGCAGTCAGAGATGCAGGCATTCTCAGCACCAAACAGGCTCAAGAGGGTGAGTGAAGGTTGAAAAACAGGACATCATAAAAGTGGCTTTTTTTTCCCCCGAGATGATAAACACAGAGGGGCACCCCCCTGAATACAGCAGCAGGTTTTGTGACGTGCTGTTAACCCTTTGGAGGGGTGAAATGAGAGGCCAGAGCACCTCCTTTGTCCTTAAGGAGAGGCTGAGGGGTTCAGGATTTGTTCTCAGCCCTGGTGGTTACCCTGTGTGAAAACACCTCTATTACCACTGCTCCTGCACTCAGTTTGAGAAAATTAACAAGGTGAAGTTTGGAGGAGCTGAACTAATAGCAATATTTCTGAGTGGCTCTTAATTCTGTCCTTGAAAATGAAATTAATTAATCAATCACCGGTGCATTTAATSTCRTAGACTTTTAATTTCTAAGGTCCTYTGTACAAACTAACTTCTCAGCAAAATATCAGTGTCTGCAGCTATTTACAAAATGTGAAAAAAAAGGATCAGAGTCTGCAGCTGTTTACAGAATGAGCAGCACAAAACATTGCAGCTGATCTCAAGAAAGGAGCAGTCAAGGTAATGCCAATGCGTGTTTGCAGTGTAACAAATTATATCAGCATTACAGAGTGCAGCATCATGACATCAGGACACTTTGTGGTGGCAGAGCAAGTGTAGATTTGTGTCTGGAAAGCASAGGTTCCTCGTGTCTTCTCTGCTTGCCCTGCTTGTGCTTTGCTCTCCAGAGCCAGAGCTGTTAATCACCTTCATCTTCTGAGGAGGAGGCAGAGCAGCCTTTTAAAAAATGCACTCTGCATTGGGAAAAAAGCACAGCTAATGTACATAGACCTGTTGCAGTTATCTCCTCTTGAGATAAGACATATTTCCATACAAAAGCCTGGCAAAAAAAAAAACAAACCCTTGAGATGGCTGATAACGTGACAGAGTCTATTTTAAAACATCTTGATTTTAGATTTAGAGGCAAAGGAGTTGCAGTTAAGGCATATTTTTTTCCCCCATGCTATAAAGTTTTGTCCTTTTCCCCAGGGATTTGTTGCAGATTTGATGCATGCCAGCATCCCAGCTGAAATTAAAACACAACATTTGCTGAGAACTGTGGAAATGGAATGACTGCATGARTTTTCTTCCAGTCCAACAAAGGAACACACAGCACGGTGTGGAAGCTTTGAAAGATTCCAGGGGACAGCCAAATGTGAGGAATTCAGTGCAGGTGCAGAGCACCTTTGTTAGTTTTACACCTGAGTGCCTTCTGTGGGGTGCCCTGGGCTGGCACCAGTGACAGGAATCTCACCCAGTAACAGCAATCCCATTGAACTCCCCAGCTGTGAGTGGCAGAGGGGAGAGAAAAAATGCTCCTGTCCTCTTACCATCACTTAAAATGCCATTTGGGAGTTTTCCAGACTCATTCCCATAAATCTGAAGTCAGCACGCCCCAGGTTTACACCCAAATTTCTGATTTTCAGTAATATTTGAGTGACGTGGCATTTTGGCTGTCACATCTCTCACTCCTGGGTGAGGCTTTGCTTGGAACCTTTGGTTCATTCTGAATTTCTAAATTTGAATTCTTGATTACTTCTGTGTTCTTGCTGTGGAGGGCAAATGGAACAGGCTCAGTTAAATCTCTGGGTTTCCTTTCTCTTATTTCACCAAGTCCCTCAGGTATCAGGCAGCTGGGGCTTGAACAAGTCAGAAGTTTCAGGAGCTCAGTGATCCACTCAAGTGAGCAGAGCTTTACCAAAGCTTCCATCACATCTGCTGTGCTCTGTGAGGCTGCTGATTTTATTATTCAGATGAATTCCAGCTTGAAACACACACACACTAATAAGTGTCTGTGTAAAACCTTCTAATATCCAGCTTATTTATAAGGGGAAAAAAAAAAAAAAGAGGGAGTTAGAGGTTGGGAAAAGGCTTTCAAATTTCTGGGTTTTTTCTTTTTTTTTTTCTGAAGGTTTCAGAGGGATTTATTATGGTTACTGGGGAATCAAAAGGAATTCTAGCAGTGTTGTGTAGATTTGGTTTTTTGTGTGTTTTTGTGCAAGATAGTGGAGGTGGAGGAAAGAGAGGGAAAAAAAAAGTAGATCATAGTTGTCTTAACTGTCAAGGTGTTGAAAGGAGACTACCAGAAATCTAAGGAATTCAGAGTTTATGACTGAAAGAGGTTACAAAAATGCTTCTTTTCTGTGGAACATCTGAAGGGAAGTGGCTGGTTTCCTAAAGGCTGAGGGAGTGGGACAGGCTCCCTTGGGGAGCTGAGAAATCCCAGCCTCAGTCAGAGCAGATTGACTGTAATTCAGATRTCAGCATGGCTCATGTGAAGGGATGATGGAAGTGGGGGAAATGCTGCAGTTCACACCTTAATTAGTGCTGTGCTTTCTAACCTGTCAGAAAATACCAGAAAATCTGATATTTCCTGTAACCATATTTACCATCACACCCAACTCCCAAACTACTGACCAGAACTGAGTACATAATTCTTATATTTATTGATGTGGCCTTCTTTTCCATGATGAAATGTTTACAAATTTGTTTGATGGTGGCTTAAATTTGCCATGGCTTCTTTTTGTTCTCCAAGTAATGCATGGGGATAATTCCCAGCAGAGTCCCAGTGGATATTTCATGTCCACCTACAATTGAACTACCAAGGACTTTGTTTATATTATCATTTTGTTTGTTTTGTTTAGTGAAGCAGAGTTTAAAGCTCATTTGCAGGCAACTGAAAAATAATGTTCTGTTTTTAGTTGTGCCAGTGACCTTGCACAAGGCATACCTGTGTCCCCATGCTTTAATTTCTGCATCATTAAATAAGGAGTAKAATACTTTGTGCCTTCACCTGGTGAGATTTACTGATGAGAAATATTAAGTATAATTGTTTTTTCAAAGCCTTTATGGCTTCATCCAAATGCAGCAACAGTGTGTTGCTTTTTTTTCCCTGGCATGTGTTTTTCTGATCTAAGAATGTTGGTGTTGACATATCAGATTTAGTTTTGTTTTCTGTCTTTGCAGTCAAACACAGACCAATGAAGATTACCTTGTACAGGGAAAAGATCCTATCTCCTTGTAAAAGGGTATGAGATACMTGGAATAAAATGGGGAGGCAAAAGCTACAGTTTGTTTTTAAACCTTTGAAAAGACATTGTACCCCATCCCCTCAGTTTTCCTTCTCTGGCTGAGTTGAATCACCTTGTGTGTTTCTGCCCTATGGAATCCACTCAAAAGTAGTTCTCAGTCATTTTTCTATCCACCTTTTCCTGCATGCAGTCACTTGGGCTGTTGCTGACAGTTTTTGTGCTGGCAAGAGAGCCCAGAGAGGCTCTGAGTGGCAGACAGCTGCTGAAATGAGAGCCTGGCACTGGGGAGAGAAAGAAATGCATTCAACTTCCCTTGYCAGCCTCTTCCCTTCCACTTTAACCTCTTTCTACTCTGCAGTTACCATAATAATTCCCTTGTCCATTTAATGCAGGCTCTGGCCATGTTTTCCCATGTACAGCCCAAGTGCATACTGGAAAATCCAACTCTGTCTTGGAGATCCCACCATTTCCCACTGACTCTTCCCTGGAATGCCTGGAAATCTGATGTTCCCATGCAAGAGAGCTGATCTCTAAATGCAGGATTAAAGAATCTGTGGCACCAAATCCATTCAGCACAACASAGACTGAGCTTCACCTCCACTTTTAAATTTGCTTTTTAACCTACTCCAATTCCTCCCCTGGCCAGGCCTTTTGTTGTGCTTTATGTTTGGGTGTTGTGCCCATCTAGATTTTGAGGGTGCTGAGACTGATGCTCTCGTTTTCTTGCTGATTATAAAGGGGAGCATGGACAATTATTCCTGGTTTCTGGACTGCAGGTGACATGGGGGTTTGTTGGCTGGATGGGKTCTGATCCCAAGCACAATTTCATACTTCTGGATAATTGGCAGTTGTTCAGAGGCTGTTTATGTAGAACAGAAGATCCATGATGCACCCAAATTGTTTCTGGCTGTGCAATGTAAACCATCTGTCCTGGACAGCAGAAGTACRTCCAGAGCAGTTCAAAGCAGCCCTTAAAAAAACCTCATTATTCTTAAATTCTGGGAGAAATCTGAATCAGGGAAAGTACATATTCAGTGATCCTTTTAACGTGTTCAAATTCAGGATTTTAGGGGGTAATTTTTTCTCCTAAGGAAGCAGAGTTTATAACTTAGGGAAGGATATTCAGACCCTCACCTGCTGCAGTGTTTGCTTCCATAAACATCACACAGCTGGTTCACAGCAGCTGAGGGTGCAGCTGCTTTGTTTTGTAGACCCCTAAACTTCATCACTGAGCATTTATACCAATAATGGATCAGTGCTCTCAGTGCAGTGTGGTGCTCACTGGGATTCCACTGCTGCAGAACCAACACAATTTGCCACTGCCCTGGAATTTTTAGTCACATTTGAAAAGAAAGAATCTCTGAAAGTTCACCACCTAAGTTCATTTTGGGATGTAAATGAATCATTTCTGACCTCAAACCCTTTGGATGATGCATTTATACCCTTGGTGCTTCACAAACCCTTTTAATTTCCAGGTCTCAAGAATCAGTAACACAACCCAGTGAGGCAGACAGGCACATTTTGTGTTCTCCTTTTGGGATTCCTCACTCATTCCTRAAGATCAAAGCTTTTTAGCAGCTCTGGCATCCCTGTTCTGCCACCCTCAGAGTGTGGATGTGAGTCTGCAGCCAGTTCTAACTGCATTTAACAGCAAATATCCCTGCAAAGAAAACCCTGAGGCGTGCACAAAGTCACATCCAGAAAGTCACATTTTCCCAAGGATGGCCACAGCTGTTTCTTTTTCTTTGTGAGCAGTACATTGACTTAATCTAAAATACATTGCCTTATTATCATGCAAATATTTATGCCACATTAGAATCAGACTGGCTTTCTTCACAATAGATAAGCTTCCTGTGTTATTGCAGATAATGAAAATCCAATTTCTGGAAATGTTCTCTTATTGTTTCTTTCTTTCCTCTCCTTTTTATTAGTGAAGAACTTGCAATTATTTGCTCTTATTCAGATGTTCCAGAGGAAGAACTGAAGTCATATTTCCCACACATTAGGATGCTGATAATTGAAATTCACTGCTTTCTCTTCTTTCTATTGCCTTTAAATAAAGGAATGTACTCAGGGAAAAAGACTCAGCTCAGTCTGGAATGATACAAGTGCAAGTCAGGAATAACTGAAAACAGTTTTGATCACCCTTTGAAAATCCTTGATTAAGCAATTTTCCTTAGCACTCAAAGAAATTCACTGGAACCCTTTGATTTATGGCACAATAGGTAGAAAGCTGCTTTTCTTCTTCTTCAGCCTCTTACCCTGCCAGTGGATATTTGTTCTGTAAGCAGCACTGACATGAAAAGTCTGGAGTTGTCCACTTTTCTGCCTTGGACCAAAGTCCCCTTGGTAAACAGAGCACCGTGAGGGGAGTGGTGCTAATCCTCTGAGCTCAGCTCTGTGAGAAAGCCACGCTGAAAGCTGGGAAAGCTTTGAGGGGAATGAGCAAAACTTGGCAAGCATCTTTCCAGAACGCTYCCCATTCCATGAGATTTCCAATTTAATAACAGCCTCCACGGTTTCTTCCATATTAATAAAATATGAGCACGGGGATGACAATGGCCTGTCCCCTGCTCTGGAGGAACTCCACTGAGCAGCATGGGTTGTGAGGCTGACTGCAGTGCCAGTCCTCTGATCTGCTGAATTTTTGCTTATTAATTGAATTAATTCAACTGATAAATTGAATTTTGCTGCCCCTGGGCTGAGTAGTCAGGCTGAGTAACTGCTGGGCTGCTTCTGCCAAGGGGAAAGAAGAGGAACTGTGAGGACACAGAAGGAAGAGAGGACAGACACACCAGCACAGTCCTGAGGAGGTGTTGAGGCCACAAAAAACGAGAGCTTTGCCCTCCTGGAAGTGTTCCCTGACTCTCACACAYAGAGACAGGCAGGTGTCCATCCATCCTGCAGGTGTCCATCCATCCAAAGCTGGATGCACTCTGTTAAACTTGGATAGCAGGGTGAGAAATCTGATGGTCTGGTAGAAATCCCATTCCAAGGGCTGGGGAATTGGGGTTGGAAGGGTGGCAATGGCACCACCAGCTTTCCTGGAGAGTGTGCTGGGAGCCTGCCCTGCCACTCCTCATCTCCCTGCACTCCATGAGATGCCACTGCCATTAAAGATAAGAGGAATCAAGGAGGGCACAGAGGAAGATAAATATTGAAGTGTTTCTCTCAGAGGAAGTCCTTGGTGTGAGGTCAAAGAGGACTCCAGGGGTGGAGCTGCTGGAGGAGGGAGTGGCA
Source organism: Alauda arvensis (assembly GCA_902810485.1). Taxonomy (NCBI): domain Eukaryota; kingdom Metazoa; phylum Chordata; class Aves; order Passeriformes; family Alaudidae; genus Alauda; species Alauda arvensis. The sequence goes on from CADDXX010000103.1 coordinate 654,291, forward strand.
CCCTGAGCATCCCTGTGTGTGTGTGGGTGGGTGTGACAGCAGCACTGCACAGGGCAGAGGTGTCCCCACAGCTTCCAGAGGTTGGGTTCCCTACATCCTCACTCATCCTGCGATCTGAAGCTCTCCCAAATTCACAGAAATGGTGAGCAAACGTTGCTCTGAACCAGCCCCTTGTGCCAGCAAACRTGTTCCTAATACCTTGTTATTTGCTAAATTTTGTTTCCCACGGCATGGAAAACATGGAGGACAATTATTTAAATAATTTAGCCCTGCTCTGTTAATGTCCCAGCTCATGGTTACTGTTTTCCAATACATTTTGCCTCCTCTATAACCAGCAATGCTCAGAAATCAATCTCCTTTAAATGGGGAATGGGTGTGAGTTTGGGGGGGTTTAATAAAAGCCTGGCATTCCTAGACTGAGATAAATAGTAAACTCATCCAAATACATGAGCAGGACCATCCTGAAAGAGAGAAAGGGAGATGAGACTCCCTGATGATCTTAAAAGTGAAAGAACAAATGAGTCCTGTCWTCCTTATTACCTGACCCTGGCTCCAAGTGCTTTTTGATGGAGCAGATGGCAGAAAAGGCACTGGACTCTCTCTGCCCTGAGAAAAAAGTGGGTCACACAGCACCACCATCAATCTTTAAACAAAGCTACTCCCTTGGAATCAGTGACTGTTCTTCAAAAACTGTGCACTGCTCTACCCTTTGAATGCAGAGGAATTATTATTATATTATTATATTCACCAAAATGGCAGAACTGTGCTCTCTAGGCCAGTGCAGGAAGAGATTTAAATTCCAGTGACAAAAGGAGATGTCCTGCAAGCATTGMTGCCTCCACAGATGATTCTCTATCATAAATGTTGCTTTTCTTGCTGCTTGATTTTGCCATCCATGTGGGATTCATGTCATTTAACAGTAGCTACCTAAGCATGAGGTATCTTTCCCAGTTTAACCACCAGTGTACTTTTTATAGCTAGCAGAAGAAATCAGTCCCACCATGAGCTGATTCATCTCACCCACCTCAGCAAATTGCCATTGTCTGCACACTGGGGATGTCTTTGKGAGTTAGACAGGTCCCCAAGGTAAATGAACAGCCAAAAGTCCTCCTGAACAGGAAATGGATGAAAACTCCAAAGCAAGGCGGGGTTTTTTTGAGTTACATCCACATGGGTTTTCTAGTTTCTTGTAGAAACACATGAATTTCCTATGTTTTTATGCCAAARGGAAAAAAAAAATTCTCTTGTCAAGAGAAAAAAAAGCAATCAAGGWAAAGAAGAAAAAATATTGTTAGACAACTGTACARTATTTCCAGAATAAAAGGAGAATCAGGTTAATTTTAAAGCATATTTTAAGGAGCGAGCAGACCTGATCAAATGTCAAGAACCAATTTGTTCATGTGAGATTTGCCACCAGAAAGCTCTAAAATCAGTCAGGGCTCAGTTTCTATTTCACAAGTCTTGATCATATCAGGGAGCTCCAAGCTGTTAGATTAACTTGCACACTGAACTTGCTGAAGACAGAAGGAAGAAAAAGATAAGGGAGGAAAAAAGGGAAGAAAACCCTAAAATAAAGGCAAAGGAAATAAAAAGTATAAGTATCTGGAGATGAGATGTAAGATCTGTAAAGATTAAGTGGTGCTAGAATGTAAAAGAAAGTTAAATAATGGAGGTGGGGGAGGATGCCAAAAGAAGGTAGGGGAAAACAAACATTCCTGATGAAGAAGAAAAGAAAATGAGCATTTGCTGGGACTAACAGAGGGAAGACAAAGCACTGAGTATTTATCTGTCTCTGGCTGGGGGATAAAACCAACATCAATGCATAGATTTTGCCCTGGCAGCTAAGTGGTGATTAATTCCATTCCATTTAAGCATTTTACTGYATCCTTTACTTATTGATGGAGGTTGTGATCTTTCTGCTTCTGCATCATCCCGTGGAAAACGCTGCTGCAAACAAAGTGGGATCTGCTCTCTGCTCAGTTGTATTTATTTTTCTTATAAAATTAATTAAAAAATTGTCACAAGGTCAAAGGAGAATTTAATGTTCAGGCCCTCCTGTATCAGATCATTACTGCTAAAATTATTAAGACCCCTCTGGAGCTGCAGTAATTTACACCAGTGGGGAATTAGGTCTGYTCAAGCACAGCCTAAAGCAGATACCTGATAGAACTATTACAATTAAAAGTGACATAACYTCATTGAARTGAGAATATTGTSTGTGCTGACACCAATGGGATGCAGWWATGTGRGCCAGGTTCTGTRSTGCTTCCCTCTRCTGATTAACTTCAACATACCTTTGCTTTTTACACTGAATTTCGATAACATTTATATCCTTCCTTTAWGGAAATTGCACAGTGGTGGTGCCTGTAGATAAAATAATCCACATAAAGGCTGCAACCTTACCTGATTTGTACTAAGAGGATAATTCAAATAAGCTTTCTATAGGTTGACAAAGGAGATTTGTGGCACTTTTGCAGAGTGAAATGTCTTTGTTAATGAATTRAAATCTGTGAGGACTCTGCTTGGATACACCTGATTTTGTTGGGGTGTAAGATTTGCTTGTGCAAATGTGCAAAAAACTCAGAGTGGTGGAGAGGAGAAAACAGCACAAACTCAAAGCACCTGTGAGTAAATTAACTCACCCTTKGGAGGGAAGTGACCATTCCCAGCTTTTCCCGTTTGCTACCTCACATCACCAAGTGCCAATTGTTCTCTTAAGGCTGAAAATGTTAAAAACACTTTGCCTCCCTGCCCAAACCAGCCAGGGACAGAATTGCTTTTGAATAAACACTGCTTTTTATGTAAAAGATTTGTAAATGTGGGGAATAAGCGAGTGAAATAGCAATTCTTGCCCTAGATTCTGGACTGCCCAGTGGGTGTCCTTCACATTTAAAAAGCTTTCCTTCTGCCRCTGATGTGGAGTCCTCACATATGCTCTGCAGCGTCTGTTTTGCTGCCATGCACAAGGCTGACTGCAAATGTGAAGGTTGTTAAATGGTAAAAATGTATTTATTTTGGTTTAGCAGCCAGCAAGCCATGCTTATTTGGCACATTTCAGCTAAGCTACACTAAATTAGCAAAAGAAAAGTGTGATACAAATGAGATGGATGATCAAAGATCAGATTTGCTGCCAAGGCACAGAAAATGGAGTTGGTTAACATTCAACTCTGGCTATCATGTAAAAAACGTGTACTGCACTAAATGTAGCCATGCTTGTGTGGTGAGATCGTTTGGGCAGAGAGATGATAGAATTATTTTGTACAAAGTAAACCACCATTAACAGTCACCATATGCTAACACACATTTCTAGCTATTTACAGCCAATTAAGAGCTGCATTATTCAGTTGTTTTCCCTTCATGCTTGCTGGCATGTCAAAAAAAAAGAAATAAATTTTAAAAAAGCACTCAAGCTGACCCTGGGACAGCAAACCTCAACTAGATTTAGTTGATATTACCTCACCATTTTACATCTGGGGAGCTCAAGGGGATATTGCTAACCCTCTTTAATGGCACTGAATCCTCTGATTAACAAGAATCGAAGGAATTCATGGAGAAAAGGAGATATTGGTAAGCATGAAGAATGTATCTCTACAGCATCTGCCTAAAAGYAATGAGCATCACTGGCTGAAAATATAAAATGGCCTTGTTTATCAGGACAAATATCTGCATTTCCTTGCACCCCTTCCCTCCAATGGCCACAGRTATCTCAAGGATCATATGAACAAGCCAACTGTGTGATTCTTCCTCAGAATATCTGCTCAGCTCCCGAAAATTCATATCCCAGAGCCTCCCTGAGGCACAAATACAGAAAGGTGATGACTTCCAGAGCTGGGTCTGGTGAGGAACACAGAGCAAGACACCCCCATGGTTTAACAGAGAGCCATTAATGTAAATGTAATCACAGTGGGTTTGTTACTGAGCAGGTTGTAGAAAATAGAAACAAACAAAAAGAATAAAAAAATCCCTGACTCCAGTAGGTTGTGCCAGAATGCTACAGGCAGTAATATCAGCTGAAACATYGGGGTCAGCAGGAATGAGCAGAGGGAGCCACACACTAACGAGCACAACCCAACAGGCAATGTCAGTGCTGCAAAAATGGCACAAGGCAGGTTGGAAACAGCAGCTGAATGTGCTGGGGTGAGTGCCAGGCAGCAAAATGCCAGGGTATTCATAGCACAGAATTCCCAATAACTGCTAATTACAGTGTGCTGGGTGTGCAAAGCAGCACGTGGTCAAACACCACTGCAAAGGGCCAGAGGTGCTGCATTTCCCATCAGGAAAAAAAAAAATTATATTTATATTTATATTTATATTTATATTTATATTTATATTTATATTTATATTTATATTTATATTTATATTTATATTTATATTTATATTTATATT
>CADDXX010000103.1:658736-696146 GCA_902810485.1 Alauda arvensis
ATATTTATATTTATATTTATATTTATATTTATATTTATATTTATATTTATATTTATATTTATATTTATATTTATATTTATATTTATATTTATATTGACATGGCTCTGCTTCAGACTGAGAAACAGCACAACCGAGACAGCAGAAACTGAATTTTTCTCTGACTTTCCACACTGTAAAAAACAGCGAAACGTGTTTAAACCACCTAAAGCAGAAAACAGAGGCATAAGACAGGACAAGGAGCACTGAGGAGACGGAAGATTTATTTAAGATGCTATGAAATAATTGCTGTTCTCAAAGGACTGAGCAATAAGTGAGAAGAAAGCCCCACCTTAGTCTGCTGTGCCTTGCAGATGGCTCTTGGGAGAAGAAACAAAAGTCTCTTTGATCATTTGAGGCTAGGCAAAGTCCAATATTCTGATATATCTGATATCCCATATTGGCAGGCCAGGGTAGCCTGGATTTCTGTTTTCCACAGAACATCAATATTCTGACAGAGCACTGCAGATGTTATTATGGGACACCTTGTACCTGCACCAGCCTGTGCTGTGTGYTCTCAGGCTTCTCCTAAATTTATGAAACCCCACTGACAAGACAAACCTTCAGGGCCTTGCAGTTGTGAATTTGCAGGCAGGACCTAGAGAATACCAAGGCAGAAATTTGTACCTGGCTGGATTTTGTTTTCTTGTATCAAGGCTGCTAATATCTGTAAAAAGGATGAGGAGTATCTCAGAAGAGGCTGGCTGAGAGGAGAATGTTTATTAAAAGCAAAAAAAAAGGTTAAAGGAAGCAGCTGTGTGCCTTGTTTCAATAAATATGCAGCATTATTTTAAAAMTAAAATGAACAAAGTATATTTCCTGGCACGTAACCTGGCAATAAACATGACTTTAATAACATTTTAAAGCGCTATTTTTAACAGAATCAAAGTATTGATTGAATCCAGAGACATTCAAATTATGTTTTTGACTTTGTTAGATGTTAAGGCATCACATTCTGCACACACTGTGTGTTCTGGGGAGAAACTGAATGTTCTTTATAATCATAATATGTCTGATCTCTAACCCAAAATACATTTTGTGATAAGGTTTTTTTCTATTGAAGAGTCAATTACAAAATACTTCAAACAAACAGCAATGCACCCTAAAATCCAGTGTTTAGAAATTATAAATCTGAAGTCTGTTACCCTCATTTTTGTGAGGTGGGGGACAAATTTCTGCCCTGGTGTTCCCCAGATCCTGTCTGCAGAAATGTTGTATATGGCATTATCTGGGGCTGAGGGTGCACCTCTTTCCCTCATGGGAATTACCCTCCAACTCTTAATTTCACTCTGTGGTTGCCAGCATAAATTACATCCCCCATGGCAGCTCAGTAATGAGTTCCTATAAAAGCTCATATAAAGTCAGTAGAAAGCAAAAAAATGACTCCTGTTGATTCCAGCAGACCCTGTCTCTATTTCTAAATAGAAAAAAAAAACCCAAAAAACTTTAGGTTATTGCCTAAATACTTACTTTAAATGCCATTATTTTATATGAATATATGAATATAAAAGCTATATTTGTAAAGCTTGGAAGCAAACACCTAACATAACAATTTTTTTATTCATGCAACTTATGGATCACTGGAAACATTACACTTATAGTGGCAGCCAATAGTTTAATTCACCCAAAATAATGGAATTTTTTTGGGTGAATTTAATAATAACTTTTCCCCTTTATTGCCCCACTGGTGATAGGTCCAGACAATGTCACATCAAAGGTGACATCAGGGYAATCTGACACAAAGCTGGAGTTATTTCCCTTTGCCTTCACTTGATGAATTGTTCATTTACAAATGAACACCTTGAGCCAAAGCATTAATGYAGAGTTTTGCCTGCATCCTACTGTTGGGAGGAATTGTTGTAATGACAAAAGCAATTAATATTACATGGGTGCCTGCCTGATGTGATTTGTCATTGAATAATTGAATTTGTTTGTGGTTAATATTCACAGGCTACACTCTAACAAATTAAATCACATTTCAAGGTGCTCAAATTCTATTAACCTTTGTGTTTGTTAATACAGGCTGTTACTCAAARAAACATACATTTTGTCAAGGCAGAGCAAATTTCTGGGAAAAGGGAAGAGATTTAGATGAAATAGCAGTAAAACAGAGCCTGTGCTTTCACTGTTCAATAACAGTTATTTCACAAAGAGSAGAGGATATTTTAAGTTGGAAAGTGTCTCAATCATTACCATTTTTGTACCTGAGCAGGAACAGAGACTGGACAGAGCTGGAGAATAAAGCAGATATTTATTAAAAGGCTTTTAAGGACACACCTTGGGCAGGACAAGAGCCTGGCCAGGGCTGCACCCAAGGTGGAGCCAAAATGGGCACAAAATGGACCCAAAATGGGCACAAAATGGACACAAAATGGTCACAAAATGGACAAATGGACACGAGGTCTCACACTTTTATAAGTTTTGGTCCATTTGCACATTGGGGTTTAATTGTCCAATTCCAGCTCCAGGCTGTGAGGTCTCATCCTTCTTGTTCCTCCCTTCAGCCCAGCCTGGTTTGTGCTTTTGGGGCTGAAAGTTGTCCTTGGTGTGCAGCAGGGAAAGGATTTGTTTTGTGTCCCTGCTCTGTGACTGACACTGAATGTGAGGCTCAGAGCTGCACCTGAGGCAACACAGAGTCTGAAAAAACATTAAAACTCAAGACATCAGCACTTTCTCCTGCCATGGGAAAGGCTCCAAGGTCAGCACACAGGTGGGCACAGGTTGGCAGCTCCCTGGGACGTGCAGAAGCAGAGAGAAGGGATGGCTGGAACACTGTGCCCATCATCCCTCAGCTCCTGGGAGCTCCCACCCCTGCAGGGTGCAGAGATAATGATTTGCAGCTGACAATTTTGAGATGTGCCACCTTGAGAGTGATGGCTGGGAAGGAAAAAAACAATAAAAAAATAAACAATAAAACACTGAAAAAATATTAGATCCATTTCTGCAGGGCAGAGTCCATGATATAAAGCAAGGAAAGCATCAGACATATCCACAATAAAGCTGGCTGCAGTGAACACTGCRAGGCACAAGAATCCCTTCAGCACTCTGCATGCTAATCTTTTGGTGTATTATCCCTGAATATTAAGACAGAATTATCTAAATTAAGGACCTGACCTGAAAATCTCTTCCTCATCACTGTAATTACATTAGGAGATGTGAGAAGATGATGCCAGCCTGCAAAGAATCCCTAATAATTGCAGAGCACCTTCAATATCTCAATCCCACATTTCAGCTCCTGAACACTTTTTCTTTGTTTGTTTTGCCTTTGGAAATCCCCCTCACACCAGAGCTGCTGCTGCTGCTTTTGTCACAGCTCATAAGAGCACATTTTTTTTTGCCTCTTTTGCAGGAAGGAATGCTTGATTTGGTTTGAGCAGAGTTTCCAGGCCTGGATGAGCAATAGGAGTGCTCTGAAAAATGACACCCAGACACACAATTCATGATTYCAGATTTGGTTGCAGGGCACTGTACACATGATTAGAACTTTGAAGGTCACGTTTTCACAGCCTGCTAAGTAGGATCCTCATCAAAGCCATTGCAAAAAAAAATATTATCCAAGAGTATGGAGAGCACCTGATGATTGTGCTGCCTGTATCATGGYTAAACCGGTTTATTTTTAAAAATCCATCCTTTAGACCTTCAAAGCYAAAGTGCCAGGGAATTGTGGGAGCTTTGTTTTATCATGAACTTTTCAAGCCAGAGACAAAAAACTTCTTGCAGCATACATAAAGCAGGTCAGGGATGCCAATTACAATATTATTCCAGTCTTTCCAGCACTTCAAGGGATTTCTATAAAAATCTCCTTCAGGAGCTAATACCTGAGTGTTTTATTAGCCTTTATTTCAAATGGCAGTGCTCATCCCATTTCACCTCTTTCATTTCCATTTAAATTTCCGTGGTTCAGATTTCCTCTCATCCCCCTGAGCATTTTGACTGGAAGGAGAGATTCCTTGCAGCCTGACAGGAGAAATGAAAAAACCCAGTGTAATTAAARATGACCAGCCCAATTTGTATTTGTTAGTTGGCCTGGATTGCAACAAGAGATTTTATTCTGTGTAAGCAAGCTATTAAAACAATTTCTTTTGATTAAAACGTGTTGACATCAACCAGAACACAGAGATGACAGAAAGAAGGATAAAAAACCCCTTCTCCCCCAGTGAAAATGTATTCTTTCCTAATAAGTTAATCAATTTAGTGATGCTTCWAGGGAGAAAGATTTCTGTGAAACACTTCAGCAGATCACCCATTGTTCCATTCACTCCAGCCTTTCATGTGTCATTGTTACTTAGTTTTTAAAGATCATATAAATACCATTGTCCTYTCTTTTTAATAGCATGAGGGACTTTTCAAATCACAGCTCATTTCCTGTCTTCCATTATAAATTTTCCTAATAAAAACACTGAGTGTTAACAGGTAAGAGAGAAGTCCTCTGGTCACTGTAACTTAAAATTTTCTCCTTTTCATCTCTGAGCTGTTGATGTCTCACTGAAAAAAAATTAAAATTACCTTTGTGCTTTCTTTGTCAGTAATTTTCCTGGGTGTAAGAATTTGATATTCAGAGGTTGCAACCAAAGAAATTAATCTTCCTCAAAGTTCAACCAAATTCCCTCTAAATGTTTTTTTGATTGCTTCACTGAGGATTTTGTATTAGATAACCTGGTCTCCAGCCATCAGGAATGGTCAGCCCTTCATTCTCCAGAATGGTTTGGGGCTTTTATAAATAAGCAGCATTTTTCTGTCGTGCTCTATCTGGTCATAAAACCACAAAATCTATGACAGAAAATGTGTGGTTTTTAATAAAAGCATCCAGCAAGAGTCAGTTCTAAAAGCTGATCATGAGACTTATTTTCTAATGAAATTATAATTATGCAGTYGTGCTATTTTGTGTCTCTCCTTCTGTCAGCAGTAATTTATGTGCATATCTCACTTATTTATTGCTTAATTTTTTTTTTCTACCAGAAAGAAAATTTATTACATTTTTGAGAATAAAAATTCAAGTAGTGAACACATGTGATGGTCACACAATCGTTTGGTGTTTGTTTTTAAATCCCTAACTTCTGACAGAGCTTTTTGCTTGTAAGGGAAACATATTGCTGGTGCTCATGTTCCTATTCTAAATTGTATATATAGACATTTTTATGAGTAAAAAATATGTATTCTATTTCTTTCCTTAACTGTAGATATTCCTAATAGTCCAGAGGTGCAACTTTTGGGTCTTTCCAGCTCTTAAATTTTTGGGTTTAGGGTGGAATCAAAGCTGGAAAGAGCCCACTTCATTTTGTTCTGCACCTTCACTGAGCTCCTTCCCTGTGGGAGTCTGAGATGATTCCTGCTCCCATCACAGGCTGAGRCTGCCTCGTGTCACCAGGCTGAGCTAACAGTGCATCAAAGAGAGCTCCTGCAGGAAAAGCCCAGCAGCTGAGTGTGCCAGCGAGGAGCTGTCTTTTAAAACTGCACGTTTCACAGGTGGAAAAAAGGTTTATAATAAATGTGTGGCGTGGAGGGCACTGTGAGTGGTGAAGATGAGGAGCCAAAATTCACAGCAGTGCCTGCAGGATACTCAGGGTGATCAAATCCCACTGCACTGAGACCCTGCTGGAAGGGACTCCTTGGAGTATTAAAAGAGTATTTTAATACTCCAAGGAGTATTAAAAGAAAGTCTTTTTTTGCATTAAAGGAAACTCTTTGGATATTTGTTGCTTTTTATTCTAATTTTCTGCTGAAGGAATGCACGTGTCAGCAAATAAAAAAAATCATGGCACCAGGACTTTGTGCATTCTCATTAATTGGAAATATCACTAAGAGTTCTTTCACTGCTATTTTTAAAATCGTTGCAGCAATTAGCTTGAACTTTTGCACAACTTTTGCTCTTCTTTCCTCCAGGTTTATTCACCTGCAGAGGTGGCCACCCCAGTGCTGTGTCACCAAACACCACCTCACACACTTGGGACACTGTTTTGCTGACAAATTACTGGCTGCTTGGATTAATGAAGCAGAGCAGCCACCTCCTAAATCAGCTCATGATCAATTTTCTACCTGAAAGTTCTTTGAAAAGCATGAAGTGCCCAAATCCAGCTAAAAAAAAAATGAATTTGCATAAGACTTCTCTGAGCTGTGTGGTGTAAAGTGAGAGGATCCTCATCCTCTGCTATTCATCCCTCCCCTCACTCCAAGGGGATGCAGTGGGGTTGGGGAAAGCATCGTGGCTCTCTGACAGCTCCCCATACATCCAGGGSATGCAGACAAAACCCAGACACACAYAAATCACTGCAGTGCATGGGCTGCTCTAAATYACTGCACCTTTAGAGAAGCTTAATGATGAGAGAATGACAGCCAGTTCTGTGGGAGAACCCCCATTCCAGGGCTGAAAAGGCCTTGGCACAGGAGAGAACCTCGCTYTTTTTCACTGCTCCTACACTATTTTAGGAATCATCATTCCTCCATGCTGAGAGATCATTTTCTAAGTCCTCTGTGTTGCCATAGCAAAAGCCAGATTTTTTTTTTTTCTTTCCCTCCAAACGCCTGACGAAAAGAGTTTGTGCAATTACAGGGGAAAACAGTACAAACAACAGTTTTAAAATGACTACAAGTGTTTTCTGTGGCTTCACTTTGTGGTCTCCATTGAAGTGCTGCTTAGTCTTACCAAGGATGTAAAAATATGTCTGAATTCTTCCAGCTGYCCTCAGACCTGGGGAATCTGCAGAGTGCTAATCTGGCCTGAACATTTTGTGAACTGGAAGGGAATGGCTGGTGCAGAGGGGTGACATTTTAARGGATGCATTCCATTCACTTATAGATTAACAGCTAAAAAATGAGGACAGCCAGAAATCACAGAGAAATCACAATACTGAAGTAATCAGAAAAAAAATCACAATTTTCTTGAGTTCTTACTTGCAAGAGCCCAAATATGGGAAAGCCACACTTGGAACTGCCCAACACAAACACAGGTTCTTACACTTTAAATTGCCCCCAAATGCTTCAAAGAGYAAAACAAAAACCTGCACACTCACAATTATATTAAGACCAGTTTTAGACAAAATTTCAGATCGCTGAGTCCTGCATGCACCTGGGGTCAAGCAGTAGAATTTCACCCMATATTATTAATGTGCAATAGGAAAATGCCTCAATCTCTCTAATCAGTCACTCAGCACAGTGTGTAATTAAATATTCAGCATCCTCCAACGTTAGTTACACAAAAGGGGTCAGAATGCTGCAGCAGGCACACAAACACCACAGCCTCCAGTTCATCCCAATTTGCATTCTAAATAGGCACTTGACTTTCCCTCTGTGACAGTCTCACAAYTGATTAGAGAAATATTTTGCAGTAAGCCACGAGAATGCAAGGGGCATAAATCAAGGTGTCGTTTTAGAGGCTGAGAAATCTTTAAACAACCAAAAAAAAAAGAAATACTATTGTTTGAAAGAATCCTTTACTCCCAAAAGCAGTGAAGTCTTGATCAAGSTCTTTGAAACTTCATCCTGTGTTTCAGCTTGTGCCCTCTGTCTTTGGTCACTGAATTGGGAAGGTTGTGGGGTTTTTATTTGTTTGTTTGCAGTTTTGTTGTTGTTGTTGCTTTTTGGCTTTTTTCCCCTTAAATTTCCCAACACAAATAAAACAACTGAACTCCAAGGGGTTGTTTTGTTTTGTTGTCTGGGGTTGTGTTGGATGATGACAACTCATTCTGCACTTCTCACCAAATTTCTGTCCAGAAGGCACTGACTCTCCTCCCAGACAAAATTGAATTGGCATTACCCACCAACACTTATTCATTAAAGAAACTGCATTCTCTCAGTGATTTAAGGSTTGCAGGTGGGCTGAAAAAGATTAGAAAAAAACATAAAAAATAAAATATATATGGCTCTTTTTCCTTCCATTGCATACAAACATAAAAACTGGTAGGCAAACGTACAGCTTCAATTTACACCCAGTGACCTTCACTCCTCTGGAATATTCAGGATGGCTGAGGTGGCATCCTAGGAATTTATGAGTTGGTTTATGTGAAAAATGATTTGTCTGAGAGCTGATCCTTCAAAACACTAAAAATAAACAAGCCCACTTTTCAAGCTGTGCTAAATACTGTCTTTGAATGCAAAGCTGTGTTTATCTGGGAGCCGAAATCCAAGACAGAACTTGGACTAAAATAGTGTGCTGATTGTTTTCCTCACACTGCACACAACAAACGATATCTGCTTATTCATTTGTGTTTGTTTTGTGCCTCTCAGGAGGCTTTGCATCCAAAAAAAAAAGGGCAGGGCACCTGATTTTTCTTRMAAGKCATCAGTCACCCATGGTCTGTGGTRGGTTTTTGACWAAGAGCTGAACAATGCAGCTCTCCCCCAGGGTGAGGGTGGTTTAGGCAACAAGTGTGGGGTGTTCTCAGCACCTTGGTGAGCACAGAGCTGCTCCTGGTCACTCCCCTGTGCCTCTCACCAGCCCTGGGTGCATCCCCTGGGTGTCCCTTCTCAATTCCAGCCTGTGTCTGTTCACAGCCATGCCATTTCACTGCAGTCCATCCCCAGGGAGGGCTTTGGGAACAGCCTCACTAAACCTCCTCCATAATATGGATCTCTGGGGTTTCCCTGATGAGAGAGAGAGGTCTGGAAATACACGTTGTACATACACAATCCCACTTTGTTGGAAAGTTCAGGATATGGAAAAGCACCTCTGTGAAATCAAACCTGTGCTTGCTGCTTAATTAATTACACATGAGCCAGAAATGTAAGCTTGGGCTCCTCCAAGTGCCACCCAGTTCAGGTTTGACTTCCCAAATCAGAGCTTTTCACGCCACGTTGACACAGAGTGGGCCAATTTCAGGTCTCTCTGAACCCCTTAATCTTCCCACCAGTATTCCAAAGCAGGAGCAGAGCARCACTCATCATTAACCATTGTGTCAGAGCCTGTAAAAGGCTCCCTGCTCACGAAGCTGAAAGCTGAGCAGAAGTGAAGCCAGCCCTTGCAGTTCCTACGCTGAGCAAATGTGAACAAAAGCCAGAAAACTTTAGGGGGGGAAAAAAAAAAGAAGTTGTAAAACCCTAATGATGGCTGATGGGAGTTTGACACATTCAGATGTGAGTTCTGATTCATACGTGCATAAATGGCACATTTAATTTCTAAAAAGATCTAAACTGCAGCTTTATCTCTGTGCTGGTGGTAGTCACACATCTCAGCTTTGTCTATTAATACATCCTTCCAGAGAAGCAACTCCCATCCCAGTCCTTGGCTCTAATTTAAGGCACAGCTGCTATTTTCACATTTTGGGTGCTTTGGATTTTGTTCCCTCATCACGCAGAACGTGACTCAGACATTGACTGAGAGGAGCAGCACCGCCCTCTTACAATTAAAATTATAACTCTTTTGCATTGAAAGGAATGAATTAAAATACTGTCTATCTCATGGGGATAGAAAATTCTGCTTCAGTCCTRCATTTCACATTATTAAATGTTATTTTCCCCAAGGTGACATGGCCACCTCTGAATTCCAAGTGCCTGACACTCAGTGTGGCTTGTCTTGCATCCAAAACTCCAGCTTTGATTATGAAAACTAGGAAGAGACTATGAAAATTAGGAAGAGGGAATAACATCTTCTTCAACCATCACCAGTGCTTCAGAAGAAAGTAAATAAAKAAAGTAAATAGTCTTAAATATAGGAAATTTGTGTATAAAATTCATGTGTAACTTGACTTCAGATGTCTCTATTAAGAGCAATGACATCACTCATMAGATCAATTGTGCTTTTTAGTAAAACACTGTAAAGTAGGTAAATCTTCCAAAAGAGACCACAATTTTAACTGTCCAGTTGTGCAGTTGTCCTCTGTTTATTGCAGTGTTAGCTCTGTGGTTTTTGTACCCCACAGGAAACCACTTAAATGAAAAGAAAAATGAACTCATCAGGCAATTTTGGAGCTCAGCAATGAGATATTTCTTTGTGCTGTGGAAAGCATTGAGGTTCAGTCACAACTTGCCTGTCCACAACCTGATGAAATGGGCAATCACCAAACAGCAGCCAAGGACACCAGGTGGGCCAGCTCTGTCAGGGGTTGTCCTATTCCTGCTCTAATCCAAAGTGATCATTGCCTCCCAAACCAATACTAACAGCCATTAATTTAATTAATTCATTCATTCACATATTCATTACCATCATTTAATTAATATGTTCTTTAGAACTATCCATTCCATGATCCATTTATTGCAACACTTAAATATGGACATATGGCAAGTCACAGCACTCAGAGCTGCTGTTCCTGGCTCTCTGYTGATGTTATTTCTTTTCCATGCAGGCTATTTCTCTGCAACTCAGTTCACATCCACAAATGGTAATGGCATTTCTTTATCTCTCATAATTTAYACGTCTACCTTGTCTCCTAGAAACACCAGTTATTTTTTGCACGCAGAGGCTCCCAATAGACACATATTTAACCCACCCACACATCCCATCCAGCCTCAATTAAAGGCACTGACAGCCYCTTGGACCACGTGCCAGCTGATGCTGGGTACGATTGATGTTAACTCCAGTGTGCTTGGTTCCACCTTTGCTCTTCCACCCAGGCTGGCTTCTCTCAGCTGCTTCATTTGCTGCTTGAGCCACTGTGGACTGAAAAAGTTTGGAGAGGCATTCCAGTGCTTCTGGAAAGTGGTGAGTGCATCCATTCCCTCTCTGAGCTTCCAGGGGATGAGTTATGGCACCTCCACAGAACCGAGCTCCACAGCACGAGCTGCAGCAACTTTTTCATCTTTCCCCATCACTGATGCCTTGGGAAGGCTGACCTGAAACAGAGACTGGACAGAACTAGAGAATAAAACAAATATTTATTGAAAGGCCCCAGGATACCCCTAGGACACCCAAACCAGACCAGGTGGCCCCTCCCAAGAGCCCTGGCTCCCAAACCCGAGGCCAGGCTGGACACACATCCCCCTCAAAAATTTCCCTTTAAGCTGCACCAAGCAGGTGCATGTCAGCAGAAACCAYTGCTGGAGTCTGAATTCATAAATATGAAAAGTTACTGAATGTGCAGACCTCAAGAAATTAGATTACACTCTATTTATACTCATGGCCAGATTCTAACCTCTATTTTAATAACCTCCGATTACTGTAGGTTTGCTGGCACAAGTAATTTCTCTGTTTACACAGTTTATGTGAGGTCAGCCTGCATAGGAGAGAGAAAGAATGAATGGWTCAGTGTAAATTTATACTACAGCTACAAGATATTGAAGCAGAATGTGAAAACTCCCAAATTAAACCTGTCCCAAACAGACCTGATTTTATTTAAGGTACTCGTGACAAGAGAAGGAATAAAAAAATATCAGCCAAACAAAAAACTGTCAGAGAGGCATTCATAATTTCATTTTTGCCTTTTTATGCATTTGCCCATACTTAAATTGCCACCTGAGAGTTACAAAAATTCCAGGATTAAGCCAGCAATCCTTTAGTTCTAAGAAACCCCMCAGCAGTACTGTCCATTTAAACACATAAATATTGAGCATACAACATTTCAAGTGTATGACATAAAAGACTGATTTTATCAGCCATATTAGCCCATCAAGCCTAAAAAAGTTTAGGTCCAATTGCACATTGGGGTTTAATTGTCCAATTACAGCTTTGGGTTGGGAAGTCCCATCCTTTTCTTGTCCTCTCTCTTCAGCCCAGCCTTGTTTGTGCTTTTGGGGCTGAAAACTTGGAACAATTGTCCTTGGTGTGCAGCAGGGAAAGGATTTGTTTTCTCCCTGCTCTGTGCAGAGCTGACTGACACTGAATGTGAGCTCAGAACTGCACCTGAGGCAGCAAAAAATCTGAAAAACATGAAAGCAAAAACTTCAGGCACCAGAGAAGTTGTATTGACCCCATCCCAGGATGTGTTCAAGGTCAAGCTGGACAGGGTTTGGAGAGACTTGGTAACCTCATGGCACATCCCAAATTTTTCTGGATGGAAAGGGGTCCCCAAGCTCCATCCTTAAGTGCTCAAATCTTTGATATCACRTAAAAGAGCAGAACATTTTCACTTTGCATAAACAATTACTTTAATGGTATATTCTTCTTCCCCTGTTCACRTGAAGGAATTTTAATGAGACCTTCAACATTCAAAATAAAGATGTACTTGACTTCTAGCTAATTACAGCAGACAATTAGTCCAATTAGCTACCTATTAGAGCAAATTATACTTTACTCAAATGCAATGCCTCAATTAAAAAAATGAAATCTTGCAATTGATAATGAAAACAATACAAAAGGGATGGCTGAGAAAATGACCTGCATGGGGTTTCTTTAAAGCTCTCCTCCTTTCACCTGTTTTCTTCACTGTCCCTGGATTAGATAATGCACTTATAACCAGCTATCAAATTTAAAAAAAAAAAGCTTTTTACAGGCTTTGAACTCTTCTTACTGCACCATCATTTGTCTAATCAAAGCAGCTGTGTCTATTTTAGGAGAAGGTTTTTTTGACTGAATATCAGAGYTAATCCAAGGAGTTCTGCACACAGAATGGATGGAGTGCATCTCCTTTTCTTTAATAAGTATCATTTCCTTCAGTGTGTGTACAGATACACATCTCATTCATTTGGATGCACTTATTTTTTTGGTATTTACTATGCAAATTACTAATTACTTCTTGTTTATATTGTATTATATCCAAAAAAAAGAAAAAAAAAACCCAAATCTTTTCAATTAATAGCATTCATCCTAAAATGATGAATGGTATGAAAGGTRATATTAACTGCATTAGTCATTAGAAATAGCTGGAGAAAAATTACATGGTAATTCTCCATTACTTTAAACAGAAAGCCACACTTTCTAAAGTGAACAATCTAAACACAATCACGTTCTATGTCAAGCAAAATATGTCCAAATTAATTTGGAAAACATCACGTCTTTTAAAAGAAAAAAAAAGCCCTGATAATACTTTTTTTTTTAGTATTCCAAACCTGATCTGAAATATTCATCATTTCCATCATGAACATGTGTGGAGTGTTGGTCAAAGTTGGTGTCCTTTGGTAAAAAAGAACATTCTAAATTGAGTTCTTCTTTAAAAAAGATGAATGCAGTGGAACAAAAGTGCTCCAGAGGTTAAGCCAAGTTATTTCTCTCACTGAAARCTCTGGTCCAGCACACCCAAAAGGAGGATTGGAAAACCAAAACTCCTATTTCTAACCAAAAGTGTTTTGCACTGATATCAAAGCCACATCCCCGTTTCCTAAAAATGGATTCTGCTGGGTGTTCAGTGTCAGRCCAGGGGGGTCTTGGAAAGAGAGTACAGAATATTTTAATTGAATACTATTCAATTATTTCACCTGATCTCTTCAGAAAAGGAAAGTGTCACCAAAGTTGATTGCATTGGGATAAAAATGTTAATGAATGTTAGAAGATGAGAAGTTAATAATGCTTCTTACTAACTCAGGGCTGAGATTTTGCTCCTGCTCTCTGTAAGCCTGTTGCTATATTTGTCCCTGACTTGTAARATACCTAGTCTGAAAGAGAACTTCATCTTCAACAAAAGTTCCTGCAAATTACTATTAATAACAACACCTTCTTTCCCTTAATGAGCCTACCCAAAATTAGCTCAAAATACATCACGGGCTGGAACGTTCGAACACGATGAGATAAATGTTCCCMAAGTTAATTCCAATCACATCAAATATTAACTCCCTAATTTAAAAGGAAATTCCTGGATTTTTTTCTTTTTTGAAGAAAACACAGATTTTTCAGTGTTATCAGTGAGATAACACTGTGRTATTGTACATCTTACACTAAAATAAGAGGTTTTCTGCATGTTCTTTTCAGACTCAAAGACWCAATCATATTTTAAATATTAAAAAACTTTCAGTGCTGTTTAACTCATCCAGCAATGAATTGGATGAGGGGGCAGATGCTGATGGCACAAAGCTGGGAGGAATGACTGATACCCCACAGAGAGAAAATGCCTGAAATTCAGCAGACATTTAATTTTTTTTTTTTGATAAAAAGGAGAATGCAGAAGGGCAAAAGCAATTCTTCACCACTCCCTTATTGGGCAGGAGCAGGAGCTGCAGTTACTGAAGGCCCATTTCCAAAATAAGAGCAACTCTTCAACTCAACATTGATTTCAGTGTCTTTGGAGGGATGAGGAAGCCACACACACAAATCAGCCAAAGGAATACTCAGTTCCAAGGAGAGAATTGTATGAAAAAAGAAGCAACTTTCTGAGAGCAAACAAAAAGGAGCAGCTAAAAAGGTAAAAAACACTCACCCAGGATAGAAAGGCTATTAAAAGACTCTATTATTGTGAAGCTCATGGCAAGAGTATAAAAATTTTCAAGWCTATATTCAAGGAAGAGGGGAAAAAAAAAGATGCTGCTTTCAAACTGTGAATAAAAGACCCTATTGTAAGTAAAAAGCCTTTAGCACAAAGCTGTAGTTATCACTTAATTAAAGAGGGGAAAGAATGCTAAGGATATATTTTAAAAAAATAAAGCAGGGTTCTGAGGCTTAAAAAAAAATAAAGCAGGCTGTCTAGATATAAATATATATATATATAAAACCACCACCATTCAGAAAAACCCCCAAAAACCAAACCAGCTCCAGTTCTGGAACTAAAAGGAGCCCACCAAGGAAACCACAGTGTGCACAGATCTCTGAGGTGTGGATGTGGGGCTGCAGTTTGTGCTGGCTGATGGCACAGGGGGAAAGGGAGCATGGGAGCCTTCTGTGAAACACAACATTTTCCAGGGCAGGATGTCCACAGGCACCTTCCTGGGATTTCATCCATCTCCGTGTATTCCTGGGATTTCATCCACCTCCATGTATAACTGTGACTTTATCCATATATTCCTGTGATTTCATCCATTTCCATGTATTCCTGTGATTTTATCCATGTATACCTGTGATTTTTTTATCCATCTCCATGTACTCCTGTGATTTTATCCATGTAAAACTGTGATTTTATCCATGTATTCCTGTGATTTTATCCATTTCCATGTATTCCTATGATTTATCCATGTATAACTGTGATTTTATCCATGTATAACTGTGATTTTTTATCCATTTCCATGTATTCCTGTGATTTCCTCCATCTCCATGTATTCCTGTGATTTCATCCATCTCCATGTATTCCTGTGATTTTATCCATGTATTCCTTTGATTTTTATCCATGTATTCCTGTGATTTCATCCATCTCCATGTACTTCTGTGATTATTTTATCCATCTCCATGTATTCCTGTGATTATTTTGTCCATCTCCATGTATTCTGTGATTTCATCCATTTCCCTGTATTCCTGTGATTTTATCCATGTATTCCTGTGATTCCATCCATCTCCATGTATTCCTGTGATTTCATCCATGTATTCCTGTGATTTCCTCCATCTCCATGTATTCCTGCCAGCTCTCTGTCATCACCAAAATTAAACGTGCACCTCCTGTTGTGGATGGAAAACCACCTAAAAGTCAGCACCTTGCTGATCTCACTCCAACACCTCAAGTCTTCAAGTCTCCCGTGGAGAAGGGCAGGACTCTAGTGAATCCACCTGGATTTGCTGAGCATTTTCAAACCCTCCAGTTTGTTTGTTTACATTTTAATGTCTTTTAAAAAAATGAAATTTTCGAAAGAAAAAAATCAGAATATTTGTAAATTTTTTTTTTTTGTCTTGTTTTATTTCAGCTAAATTGTGGATCCACCTRCTGGAATGGGAAATATAAATGCAGCAGATGCTTACAAATACTTCTAGAGTCAACCCTTCCTTTTTTTTTATTAGCTAGTAACACACAGAGCCTCCATGCAGCTTCTGAGGGTAAAAAAGGTTGGGTTTCTCTGAAAAGCAAACACAGCCATGCAGCAGGGAGGTCCATTTCCAAACAGAGCCTGTGTGCGTGWCACCACGGGCTCCACTGAGGAAATATTTGAAGAAAGATTTTTATACCCAGCTCTCATGGACCTGTGATGATGAAATCTAATTTATTGCATTATGCACTGGAGAGAAGTTCTGGTATTTTTGGCAGGTTTCTCAGTGTGCAAACAAATGASTGCCTGCACTGCCCAGCACAGAATTTGCTGGGTTTTTGTTTTTTCCCCATAAATGTCTGCCCTTTATGGCTGCTCTGGGGCAGAGATTTAAATAAAACAAGAAGGAAGGTGGAAGTCAGAGGAAGAGCCATAACTGGAGGAGCAAAATATTTGTGATTAATGAGGGCTCCTGGTGGCACAGAGCTCACAGCAGCAATTCTGTACCATCAAATACAGCTCCAAAAAAAACAATAGCAGTGTACTATCACTGTCAAAATGCACTCCAAATCCCCACTTGTAACCCTGCAGAGGCTTGGGCAGAGCTGGTGGAAGACAGGAGGATCTCAAGATGCATTACTGAGGTTGGCATCTTTAATTCAGKGTATGGGAGAGACACAGCAAATCTGAGGGGTTTTTTTAGCAAAGTACAGGTGAGTTATTGGCTAAATCCACAAGGTTTATACAAACTCTCTGCAAAACTCAGCTTGTCCTTGAAGGATGTACTACAACCTTTGTATTCTAAGCAAATATTGGCATCATAATGACTCCAGGTTTGTATTAAAAAAAAAAACCCAAACAAAAAGGCCATAATTACAATGGCATATTTTCTCCTGCCATAAAATAAAGATGCAAACGCAGGGGAGGGTGTTGCTGTGCAATCCAGGATGCCTGGTTTGTTTGCCAGTTTGCACAWGTTATTATATTCTATAAAATAGTGTAAGAATGTCCATAAGAGAGGTCCAGAGTGAGGGTGAGAAGATYTCAGAGATGGTGGTAATGAACAACAGCAAAGAGGAGGGTGCTAATTGGGAAGCTGGATGTAAGAACGTGAGAGAAAATCCTACAGGAAGCTACATTTCCTGAGCTCTGCTGTTTGTGGAACATATTACATTAAATCCTTTCATTTTCCTTGTGGACAGGGGTTTTTCATGGATTATTGAACAAATCTGAGGGTGAACCTGCAAAATCCATCAACATCTGAAAGCCCCCAGACCTCCTTAGCTGAATTGCTCTAATTCCTGGCATCCAAAAGGGGACTGCTGACTTCCTGAGGGAACACCAGAGAAAGGAAAAACTTAGAGAAAATGAAGGAAAATCTGGGATTTTGAGATCTACTCCGATCTGAAAATCTGGGATTTTGAGATCTACTCCGATCTGAAAATCTGGGATTTTGAGATCTACTTAGCTTTTGAAAGACAAGAATTTGAAGGGCGCATCTCTTTGAAACCACACACAAACAGTGCTGAGTCTTCTCATGGAAAACATTTGATTCTAACAGCCTTTGCTGTCCAAGATGAAGATGCRATCTCTTCTATTAATTTTGACAAGCTGAGCTTAATTGTTTTCATTCTTCTGTCACTAGCATTGCTCATTTTGAATAGGTGCATCAATTGGAAGTGGCATTAGCACGTTGGATAAAGGTTAGTTGTTCAAGCAGCCTGGTGTGTTAAGAAGAAAGAAACACTAATTTCATTAAACTAGAAAGGCACCTTTTCTTCTAAATAATCCATGAGTACAACAGGACCCAGCTAGCATTTCAGTTTTCAGGGTTTTGGTGGCTTAAAGTGTAACTTGAAATTTCTCCTCTTAATTGCATCTTTTTTCATTGCTATCTTCTCTCCCCTCCCTTGGTCATTTGATTTCTGTGTGTTTTGGATGAAGCACTCCCTGGGTTGTGCCTTCAGTTTGTGCTTCACTGACTCTGCTGACTTTTTTCCTTGTTGGAAATGTTGGCAGGGAGCAGGACACAACTTATTTAATAAATCCCCACACATTCCCCAGCACAGCAGCTCCACCAGTTTGCCATAAACACACCACACGTGGTTCGAAGCCATTAGAAGCACGGTTCAGAACAAAATGTGATAATGCCTTTAGATGTGTTAAATTAGCATTTAATTTAAATTTAACAAGGCTGTTGTATGGAATTTAACAGCATTCAACTGTGAGGGAAGCACATCTGTGAGCAAGATGAAGATACATTTACCACAGTTCAAGCCCAGTTAATTTATTGTCATCTCACTCTATTTTTTTTTGTATTTGCCAGGTAAAATTCTTGTCCCTCCACATTTCCAATATCACTTTAGTCCAAACATTTTGGGTTATTTGAGGCTGGTTACAGGTACCCAGCACCTGAGAGAGCACAAACCTGGCTGCAGCTCAGAGGAAATGCAGCAGCCTCTCAGGAGTCTGATCACACAATTTGTTCCATCTGGTCAGTAGAAAACATTTTGTAAGCTTCAAACACTTTTTTCTTTTTAAAAAAGCACTGAAAACGCTACAGGATTTTTAAAAAAAATCTATATTTTTAGTGTTTTTTTCATTTGATGGTATTGCCTTTGTTCTAAAAAAACTTTTTCCCAAATTATCAGGGATTCATATATCTTAAATACTTTCAAATTAATTTAAAATATTGTGATTTTTCTTTAAATATTACATCCAGATCTCCTTTTATTTTTAAATCCGTTTTTGCTTCCATATCTACAACATTTTTAGGAACCACAGCACAGTAATATACAGAGAGTGAAACTTGTAGGGATAAACAGGAAAAGTCTACAAAAAGTTTGAGGAAAGAGTCAATGCCAAGAAACAATTAAACTTAAAACTTCTTTAGAAAAGTAATAGGGTATTTTTTCCTCCTGTTATGCCACATTATGGGACATAACAGGAGGAATTATTAGAATAAAAAACAAATTATTCCGTGCCTTCTATCTCATTATTAGAATGAGATAGAAGGCACGGAATAATTCTTAAAAAGTAAAACTTCCCATAAAACTCCTAAAATTCAAGTTTCAACTTCCTATGGAATTTACTGCTTTATCCTTCTGTTTATCAAATTAACAAGCAAATTAAGGTTGAGACCCTTTGTGTGCAGTGGTCCCACATTTTCTGAAGGTGCTCCTTGCACCACCAGCATCAGCCTGGGAGCAGATGGGATCATTTATTGGAACTGCTGAGAGAAAAACCCACTGCCAACCCCTGAACTCACAGATATGCAACTGCATTCAGTGACAATAAAAGACACCCCTTCTAATTAAGCCTCATTAAGCACCTTTTTAGCAATCAGATGGTATTGAATTAACTGAGAGTGGCTGACCTATAAAACCTGATTCAGACCTAGCTAAAAATCCATCCTGCCTCAGGCTCTCCTCCTTTTTCTGTCCCACGTCACAAATGATSTATTGATGAAAACAGAGCTCAGCCAGGAATAGCAGAGCCAGGGCTCTGCAGAGCCTGACACTTGAGCATCTCACCCACTCTGAGGCACAGAAATTATTCCCCAAACTCCTGTGGGTCAGATTTTCACTGCACAGGGAAGCATCATTTGTGCCACACTTCATCCCACGAGTGGCTGGAACCCACAGGGCTCAGATTTTGTCACTCCCCTCTCCAGTAAATCCAACCCCTCTGGCAAAAAGGGGAAAAACACAGAGAAAACTCAGATTCTGCCCCAGCTCCTCCAGCTCATGACCACTCCAATGTCACCTGAGTGGTGCCATTAGAAAATCTGACCTGATCTAATGAGGCAATTAAGGTCTCAGTTAAATCTGGTTAAAGGGCATGGGAAAATCCTCATGCACAGGGAGACTGAAAAACAAAAGAGGATTTTTTACCTGGGGGCAGGCCTGAATAGGGAGGAACTYTGAATGGAGAATGAAAATGCCAGCAGAGCCAGAGCAGCAGGATCAGGGCGTTTTTACAGCATTCAGGCAGAAGAATGAGGATTGTGAGGTGGAACTCAAAGTGGCATATATAAAATAAAATCACAGGGAGATATAGCTACACACAGGAAATAATGRGTACAAATAGATCCTACAAAAACTTTGCCAAATTTGCCTAGTTCTTTGTTGGTTATCATTATTTTAATGAGGAAATGGTACAATTTTTAATTTGCAGGGGCTATATATAGCTTTCCATTAATTTTTTACACCTTTCCTAAGTTCTAGAATTGTATCAGTTAAATCAGTACACAAGGAAATTAAATAACAACTTCAGAAAAGGAAAGCAAATCTAGAGAGATAAGTGGGTAGCTGCAGATGTAACAGAAAGTAATAAAACAAGCCATTTGTTTCTCAGAGCATTACCCTTAGCAATTAAAACATCTCTGTGAAGAGCACAACCTCAGGAAAAGCCTGGCAATTGTTTCCAGCCACTCAGTACAGCCATTCTTAATGTTTATACTTTAATTGGTTTCTATAAACCCCTTTACCAGCTCATAACTCCATAATTCTGCTATATTCCACCAATTAAATGTAACAGCACTAATACAAACTCCTGTCAGTCCTTTAATTTGTTACAATAATTTTTTTTTTCCAGCAAATCCGGTCTGGTGATTGAGAATTTGTCACCTTCTGCTGCACTTTGGCTTTGAATTTATCCAASTTCCCCATAAAGTCTCCTTTATAAATGCTGCCAGCTGGAATTGCCACCTCATGGCCTTTTCACCATCAGTTCCCTGCTATTATATGAAAAGAATTTAATGGCAGCTCTGTCATTGACTTCAGTAGTRTTGGAATAAAGCTACTTACCAGGTAAGTGAAAAAAAAGAATTAGTTCACATTTGGTGTCATGAAAAGCCCCATCCTGACGAGACAAATTGGCAAAGCTTTACACATAAATGCCTTCTTTACTTGGATAATAACCTTTCAGAGGATATTAGAATTTTATTGCACTTTTAAAAAAAAACAACTTCTGCTGAGATTCATTCCAGCTGATGCTTACTGTTGGATGCTGCCACAGGAAATAATACCAGCGTTTTTCAGTTTATTTATTCACTCGGAATTCTGTGAGGTTTTTCCTCTTTAAAATCAGCTTCTGTCATGTGAATAAAGAGAGAGGGAAGATGCCTGTGTGAACCACCCCTGATCTCAGCAGGATCAGCACTGCTGCTGCATTTCTGTGCCACATTTATTGCAGTRTTATTCAGGGCAGTGGGTGCTGAATACTCTCCAATTCCATACAATTCATATCAGGTTGTTGTAATGCTTGTTGKAAATTGGGCCTCAGAGGCAGCACCACATGTGTAATCCAAATAAATCCAACAAAATAAAAACCCCAAGGGCAGTGACTTTGCTCACACACCACAAACAGAACAGAACCAATCCTTTTGTGCTCCTCAATACCTTCTGGGCTCTCTTGGCACTTGCAGGATGAGGAGTTCTCAGGGTTCCTGACACAAAGCAGCTGTGAAATGCCTCTCCAAAGTTCTGCCCGTGATCTGAGGCAAGAAGAATGAGCAATGCACAGGCTGCTGCCTGGTTCCACCCCACACAGTTACACCCAATTGAGCTCAGAATGACTTTGGAAAGTGGCAAAAGAGTCTGTCCCTCTTCCTCTCATCAAAAAATAAACACAAAAGCTGGGTTTCGTGCAAACCAGGAGACACTGCTGAATTTAAATGCATTTTCATGTTCATCTTCCATCAACAGCAACTTGGGGAGACCTTGGGCATTCCTCACTGACCCACTGAACACAAATATGCACCAACAACATGTTAAAAAATGGAAACAAAATCATAAAACTTCAGCCCTATCAGAAAAAAAATGCACTCTAAAAATGCTTCAGGTATTTTCCAAGGAAATTCAGTTACTTGACATCCTAATAATCAGCTCTTTCCTCACATACTTGTGGAGGTTTAACAGCAAAGTCAAGCTGGATGTCCTTCACTCTGTTATCCTTTAAAAAGATACTTTAATCACTYTTCATTCCACATTTGGTGCACTACACACATAGGCACAAGGAGATTAGGAAAATCAAATCTCTTTGTCTTTYAATATGTGCAGCAGTGCAAATAAAAATAGAGAAATGAGAGGAAAACACAAGGAGTGGGAACAGCTGAGAAGAGAATCCCAGACCAGGCAGAAAAATCCTCAGGGACTCATAAAAACCAAACCACTTCAACAAGCCAATTCATGGAGTCAACTGCATAAAGTGAATTATTCAATCAAAACCCAGGAGCAGGTTGTGCAGCAGCAATAAAAGATTTCCTCATCCACTTCTTTGTTTACTGTCCACTGATATTCTCCCCTCACAGTTTAAAAACAAGGAAAATGGAAGGGAAGGACAGGAAGAGAGGGATCTTTCTGCTCAGCACTAACAGCAGAGGAAGGAGCAGATGCCACTTCAGGGATCAACCTGTCACCTGTCACTTTGCCTCTSCTGCAGCAGATGTGCCAGCAACACATGCAGCAGCCATAAAGTTTAACTCAAAGTAGTTTCAATTTTCCCATGGGTTTTGAGTAGATTTTATGTTTGTTTTTTTTTTTTTTCCTGTGACCCAGCCTTGCTCAGTCTCCCCTCTGATTTTTATCACAGTGTGGAGGAAGTGTTCTGCATCCACCAGTGTGCCWGAATAATTATYCCAAACAGCAGCTTCTGTTGTGTCCTTGTGACAAATCCTCTGTGGTGCGTGATGTGAAACTTCACACTTCTCTTTATTGGAGCCATTCTGAGAAATGAACAGCATTTCACTCCCAAATTCAAATTATTAGATGGATCACGACTGCTGGGCTCCAGGCAGACATCAGCTGCAAGCAGCAACACAACTCCCTTCCACCCAAAACCACACAGCTCTGAGCTTTGCACAAAACATGGCACTGAAATTGGGAGCCCTGGTTCTTACTGGCTTGATTAATTGATCTGTCTGTAAAAACCTGTTAAATCAGGTCARCAACACTAAAAAGCAGGTGCTTTGAGGGCAAATTGGTTCTTGCTCAGACACATCACTGAGAGATGCAATCTGCAGAAGTGCTGAGCACAACGGGCCCTTGTGACTCACCTGCAGCTCTGGAGAAAGTGAAATAACCTGCTGGAAGGAGCTTGTGTGAGGAGCCCCTCTCCTTAAATTAGTTTGTTTAACTTCTTTCCTGTGGCACCCATCACACAGAGGGGATTTCTTGCTTGTTTGGAACATCTCAGAGTTAAAAGCTAARCAAGAGAGGTGCTCTTCATGGCAGTATTTACCTCAAGTTCATTGCCTTCACATTTTCCGCTGCAGCACCAGCTTTGCTTTTTTCCCTACCTCTGGCCAGCAGGGAAAGGCATCACTTAGAGCAGTCAGTGTTCCCCTTCCCCACAGAAATCAAATGTGTCACCTCTGCAGTGCTCTGGGAGCCAGCAMAGCCACAGCCTTCACATCCCTCTCAAAGTGGGCAGGTTCTGCTCATGACACTCAGTCTGTGACAGGGAGCTGCTTTATTGTTAATTACAATGTCTCAGTTTCCTTGAGCTGCACAAAATTAATGTGGGTGTTAGGCAAAGAGGGAGCCTGATGCAGAACTGCACGATTCCAGCATTTGAAGGGACCAGGCATTTCAAGTTTCCCATAAAAGATCTGAGGATTTAGCACTGATACAAATGAGTTTCCATTTTAAGTTGAAACTTTTTAAACTATTGCTGTAGATATCTTCTGGGACTGAAGGATTTTTTGTGTTTGTTTGTTTGTCTGCTTTAAACTACAGAACTCTGCTTGCTAACACTTATTAAAACCATCCTACAAATTACTTAATATTTACCAATCATATCATGCTTTTTTTCTTAAATAACACCAATATACCCATTTATTCAGCTGAGAACAACAGAGATCCATTTGGAAGAAACTACTTATTTTATTTACTTATTTTATATCTGCTTTGTTCTCTTGTAAGTTCTATTCAAATGATGTGCTGGGTTGTTTTTTTTTTCTGTCACTGAATTTTTAAAGGGCTTACCTTGTCACTCATTAGAACCTTTCAAGTGCAGCTCTGCCCAAGGGTTCTAACCCACCCAGCTTTCCTGCCATCACTCAGGCACAGAAATCTTGCCCTCACCTCATCAAAGGCACATCAAAGGGTTTGGGCCAAAGCTCCAGCTGCTGYAAAACTGCAGGGCACCTGGATTCAAAAGAAACCTTTAAAGCACATCTTTCTTCCCAAAAAATGTGCATTAGTCTCACCTGAGAACACAAACACGCACATCTGGAGCTCTTTTAACTCTCTAAACCAGGTGCTAAAAGCACAGCATGAGCACCACACTCACCCTGCTCTCCCCCCAGAGCTTGATTTTGATTTATTGATTTTGAATTATTGATTTTCAGGTTCCCCCTGCAAATCAGGAACCCCCACACAACCCTTGGGGCTGCCCCACATGGCTCTGATGTTCCATGGGTTTCTGTTCCATCATTAAATTCACCTGGGAAGCAGAGATGCAGAATTTAGCGTGGCACAAAGAACAACCAAGCTTTGAAGTCTAATCTTGCCTAAACCAAGATGTGGTTTTGTCAGTGAAGATTATAACATTTCTGCACTTTTCACTCATCATAACAGATTTAMTGCTTATTTTCCGCAGCCTTTCCTGGGGAAAGGCACATCCTTGCCATTCTAATGTCACAGTAGAGTTTAATAGTTTAAATATAGTATAGCTCAAGATTTAAAGTGGGTTTTTTTTTTCCTCCTAATGTGGCAAAGGTAACTGAAGAACAGATTTTGAAAAACTTCCCATTTCTGCAATGAATTTTAGAGAAGAAGAACAGATTAATGAGGAGTTAGGGAGCCTTGTATGAGCAAAGTTCTTAATCTGGCCTGCTAAATGGCCCTGGGAAACATTCAATCCCTTACTCTAAAAGCTTCTCTGTCCTTGTTGTTTTCCAGATTTAAATGATAACATCTCAGGWATATCTGTATGGAGTGTTCAGATGCTAACAATCATTTTTCAGTGCTGGGAACTCTCCACATCATTGCCAGGGATTACAACCATCCACCTCACCAAAACYCAGGGTTCTCACTGGCTCATCTTGGATGAGAAGACAGCATCAGGAAGGAGACAGTATAACTTCAGTACTTCAGTGAAAAGCATATTAAACAGAAGGGAAAATTAGTGGGACCAGGACTACTAAAAGAGAACAAAACCATTTCTCAGAATTAAAATTGCTGCTTAAAATTACTGGGCTAATTATTTATGGTGTGGCTGGATGGCAAGCTGATGAAGAAGACATGGCAAAAGGCATTAAAAGATTCAAGARCCAGAAGCCTGGATATGAAATATCAAGTTTTGAGTCATGATCCAAAATTCCCAGGAGGTCAGAACAGGAAAAAAAAGAAATCAAACTTAAGTGAAGGAGAGACATTTCTGTGTAAATGTCTGGTATATCAAGGTACTTTTTAGTTTTGGAGCTTCACACACACAGAGCCAATATGATTTATCTCAAAATTCACACTTAAAACACTTAATCATCAGTATAACAAGTTGTTTTTTTTTTTTTAAATATCCTGGTTGTTCAGTCAGAGCATCACCCCAAATGAAATTATTCATGTTTAAAACTCAAGACTTTAATTAAAATGGCACTGAAGGCAGCCCTAATTTTTTTATTCTTACCAGTTTTCCAAGTTGATTGTCTTATTCTRCTGGAAATGTGAGGAAAAAACCCACAAGGCTGTGCTGAGCTGAGGGATTATGGCTGCTTATTTCTGTAAAATATGATTGCACTGGCTCCCAGAGATGCACTGTTCACCACCCAACACTCAGCAAAGGGTGAAAAAGCACAAAAGGCACAAAAGGCACAAAAGGCAAACTCTTTTTGCAGAGAGGGCTCTGAGCAAGGACCTCGTGTGCACTGGTTTTGTGTTTCAGCATCGTGCTCCATTTCCCACTGCAGCACTCTGCCTCCTCCACAGATGGAGATTTTATGGAATTTGCTGAGGACGTTGCAAGGCCAGAGCAGAGCATGGCCATGAATCTCATTTGGTTTGTGCTGGTGCTGCCAAATGTTTGAGCAAAAAAAAAAACTTTCTTCTTTCCCTCTCCAGATTGTGTCTCTCCATGCCCATTTAGAATAAATAATTTCTGTTCTTTACATATCTCATCTTGTATGCAGCTCCGAACTCCTGTCTGACTCCAGATTTGCTACACTAAGCCCTTTCTGGGTTGGAAATGCTTCCAGTACRAGCTCATGGAAATTTCTACCAGCCTCAGGCTTTATTCCCACACATAATAGTCAGTCTGATGTTAGGAATACTTATGCCACTATTTATATCAAATCTGAAAAAAATAGAAATAGGAACGTGCAGTAGAAAAAATCCAATTTTTTTGACCCCTTTAAATCAAGTAAAACCTGATGTCAGCTCATCTTAATCTTTAAGTTTGCCTAAAATTCAAACCAGTCAGGGATAGCATATTTCAGGATACCCCAGAATGGAAAGTTCTGTTCTGCTAAGCAGGATCAGTGAACTTTTTACTGACCTAGAATCTGATGGAGACATTTCTTAATGCAATCAAACCAACTGATTGTGCAATTCTAGCACAGTCCAACCCCTGAGCAGCTTGCACACTGCACTGGCACTATCAGCAATCCATGTAAAAAAGGCCAAGACACACAATTCAGTGTATGAAAATCTCAAGCAGCCATGGATTTCTTTCAGAGCTGGAAGAAACTGCTCACAAGTGACTGCAGCTCCAGCCAGCCCTCCCACCCTCCAATGGACTCTGGAATGTTTTCCCTTCTCTAAGGCAGCCACCCTCGTGGATTCAGCCACCACAAAGCCACCCACGTGCTCTCTGCAGTATTGTTTGTCCTTATAAGTGTGGTTTAAGTCACAGATGAATCAYTGCAAAGCAACTCCTCTTCCAGGAAGGTGATGCCTTTAGTTTTAGCTTTTATGTTTTCCAGATTCCAGGCTTTTTCAGGTGTAGTTTTAAGCTTCATATTAAGTGCTAATAGGGAGTAGGGAGACAAAACAAATCCTTTCCTGCCAAAAACCAAGGACAACTTTCAGGCCCAAAAGCACAAACAASGATGGACTGAAGGGAGAAACAAGAAGGATGAGACCTCACAGCCTGGAGCTGGAATTGGACAATTAAACCCCAATATGCAAATGGACCAAAACTTACAGAAGGGTGTGGCCTCGTGATCGGGGCCTGGGCACTATTCAGGGGCCACCTGGTTGGGTTTGGGTGTCCCAGGGGTATCCTGGGGCCTTTCAATAAATACCTGCTTTATTCTCTGGCTCTGCCCAGTCTCTGTTTCAGCTCAGCCTCCCCAAGGCATCTCCTGGTCAGGGAAACCCAAAACAAACCTGCAGAAGTCACAGCAAGAACCAGTGCAGAGCCTGTCAGAGCCAGTTTGGGCTCTTCAACATTGGCAACAACTGCAGAGAAAAAAAAAAAATAATCCCAGATGGATTTGACACTCCTTTTCATCAGGACAGCCATGAAAGGATGCTCTTCTCTTCCTCTTCATGCCATTTTAGTGCTGCTACASTTCACTGCCACAAACTTTGATAAGAATACACAATTTGCTTAAGTGCTTATTAAGTGACAAGGAAATCCAGCCTTATTGAGGAGAACAAAGGYAAGAAATCAAGCATTTAAAATCTGCCACCATCCAAAAGGGTCACACTGCTCTGGCATGGCCTGTGTTTCACACCTTTCACATATAATTGTTTGATTTAGTGACACAGATTTTATAATCTCGCAGCTCAAAAGGAATTTGCATTCATAATACTACAAAGACAGATAAAGCTCTGCTAGCTCATGCCTCAACAGACATGCCTTATTTAAAATATTCTGACACTGGAGTGCCAGTTTCCCATCTTGGCAAATGTCACCATTCAGGTTCTTTCTGCTTTAAAATGACCTCAGTTTCTCCCAGTAGTACCATTGCCTTAAAACAAGGAAACAAATCCATATTGCTTTAAAATTGTGAAGAATCATATTATCACCAAGTGTTCTGTCTTTAAAATGTTTTAAAMATTTTTCAGCTTTCATTAAAAAAACCCTGCAGGTCTGAGCACACATTTACTGCCTGAAGAAGGAAGACTGGGAACACCCAGTCTGGGAATCCTCAGTGTGGATAAGGTAGATGCTAAGCTGTCAAAGTCTAGGATCTCTAAAAGGTGTGCAGACCTTTTAAGATRCAACTTAGATGAACAGAAAGGGGTTTGTGCCCATCCCCACCTCTGTGTGACCTCCACGTGCTCCAGAATTGGCAAATTCCCTCCCCCCATGTGTGTTCCTGTCACCTCCATTCCACCCTCCTGCTGTAAAAGGTACCCCCCAATTTCAAAAACACACTTTTCACCCAGATTTTGTGATGCTGGTCTCTCATCTGTCATGTTTGATGTTTCTATGTCCTCTTCCTTTGTATTTGCAGATTGAAACTGGTTTGGTTCAATTTCCAGTGCATGAAACATAAATGCAGTGGCAAATGAGTAATCCAAGGTCAGCAGGGTAAGGAGTAATCTGAGGTCAACAGAGAGCCAGGCAGTGAACCAATATTTTTCAAGGCTGTATGAAACAACTGAAAGGGAGCAGCTCACACAAACAGCATATTTAGCTCACTCCAATAATAATAATAATATTCCAATTCTCTTCTTAATGAGCCCTTCAGAAAACAGACAAATGCATCAGAGAGAGCCCGTGCTCAGCAGAGGCAGGTCAGAAAGAGAACTCCACACATCCTCCATGGCTGCACTGGGAAAAGTGCACATTATCAAATTTCACTGCCTTTTAGGCTGGATAAATTCTCCCAAAAAAACACAGGGGAGATGTCACCTCGTGTTAAATATTGATGCCAGCTCGCATGCAGTGAATCATCCTCCAAAGCAGCATTAGGGTGGATGTACATTAAAAAATGCCTCTGCAAAAACTTCATTCCTTTCTGCAGGCAACACAAACAGTGCTGAACACRCTGCAGAGCACTGAGGGAAGGGCTCTTCTTCAGGGGAATCTTTTCTCACCACATAAAAATAAAAATGATTATAAAAAAAGGCAAAATTTTTTGCCCATCAGCTTTTGTTCTCTCTTCTTTTTGGTTTTTTTGGGGGCTTTTTGTTTGTTTGTTTTTTGCTTTGTTTGTTTGTTTTGGTTTTTTGTTTGTTTGTTTTTGTTTTGTTTTGTTTTTGGGGGTTTTTCTGTGTGTGTGTGGTTTTTTGTTTTTTGGGGAGTTTTTTTGTGTGTATGGCTTTTTTCTTTTGGTTTGGTTGGGTTATTTTGGGTTTTTTGGGGAGTTTTTTGTTTGTTTTTTGTTTGTTTGCTTTTGTTTTGTTGGTTTGTTGTTTTATTTTGGTTTCTTTGTGGTTTTTTGTTGTTGTTGTTGTTTGGTTTTGGTTTTTATTTTTGTTTTTTTTTCTTCTGCTGTTTCTCCTATTCCTAAGCTTCCTTAGGCATCAGTAGAAAAAATATAGATATATTCATATATATTATCCATAAGGATCTGAAGTGGCCATGGCAATGGCAGAGCAATGCCAGCTGCAAGATCCAGGTCTGGGGCCAGGCTGTGCCTCACTTTCCAAACCATTGAACTCCAGCAAGCACCAAATGTGCCAGCAAGCTCACCAAAAAAATGCACTGCAAGATGTTAATCCAGCCACTGCCCTGATTTAATTGGCCCAGAAAATTGCTGGAGGTGTTTGGGACTGCAATTAAGGCTGGAAAAGTCTGGGAACACAGTCTTTGGTGGTGAAGGGAGTTTTTTTGKTATTACTTTTAGGAAACCAAACCCTCTCTTAGCTAAGACTCGTGGGCTTAATTAGAGATTAATTACTTGCTGCTGCTTAGCTGAATTATAGCTCAGCAGRCGTATTTTAAGTGGCAGGTATAAAAATTTAGCCTTTCTAGCTCTCCTTTTTGTCTCTGCCTCCAACAACCAGAACTTCCTCAATCAGCAAATTCATTCAGCTCAAATCAGAATAATTGTCCATCTCTGCCCTCACCTTCACAACTGGAGGACACCTGATAAAATGAAATTATTTTTTCATRATAATYAATAATTAAWTATTAATAAAATAATTAATTACCCTTGCCTGCCACTGCTCCCATGCTGTGGCCTGTGACCCTGCAGCTGGAAATTCCATTTACTGTGCACTGGAAATGTCCRGCTGCTTGTGCAGGGATAAAAGTGGGGATGGGACTGCACCAGAATAGGCAAATTATCCAGTTTGGTCCACAATTCAGAGACAAAATGTCATGTGAAAAGCACAAATAACAGCAACTCATGCAGCAGCTGAGGGTGAGGAATGGAAATCTATTTTCAGTTGGACTCCCCAAAAGAGAGGAGATTCTTCAGAAGTGCTCAGCCTGTAACAGAGCTCAGCACAAGCCATGGCTAAAAACCACAAAGCTTGAGGCATCTGATGTTCCCTCTGCAAGAYACCCCTGCATGATGGAACAGGAGGCCAAACCCACTCCTTCCAAAAACCCAGCAAAAACACACATTGAGGTTTATCTAAATTAGCAAATGCTCACCAAACGCTGACTTCCATTGGACTTACCCATTTCTGAGTTTGCTGTCACTCCAGACAACAGCAGCAGGCACAATTTCAATACTTCCATGATTCATTTTCATGAAGCTGGAATGGCATCATGTTGTTATTGCCTGGTTATTTGGGTTTAGTAGAGTTTTTTTGGGGCCAGCAGAGTGCTCTTCTGTTGGGYTTGCTGGTTATTTTTGGGAGAGGTTGTTTTGTTTTAAACAGGCTGCTCTCCAGTCCTGTTGTCACAGCAACAGTGGACATAACTAGCTGACACAATTCTTTTCCTCCAAACTTTCGGTGCTGTTCAGATTGCAGATTGAATTTAATAAGSCAATTTAACAGCCTTCCTGAATCTAATTGCAAGCTTGCCTAATAGGATGACATTATCCTTTTCAATACATTCTGAAAGATTTCAATAAATTCATATAGACCAGAGCAGTGAGTTTTCTTTGCTTAAATATATGTTATGAGCTTTCTCCCCTCCATATTCAGATAGATGAGCATTCACCCTTGTAAATTTGGGTTTTTTCTCGCCATTTGAAAAAAATGTTAAGGATAGAAACATTTAAAGCTCTGTGTTTTACAGTGACAAGGCTGAATTTCCAGTATCATACAGTAAGGATGTCTACATTTGGGTTTTYAAGTTAATTGAATAAATTTATATAATTTAATTTTTAAATGAGACCTGATTCCCCATCCTAGTGGTTTTCATATCTGATTTTCCTGTCAGACTCCACTACTAAGGCTCCTCAGCTTTGTGTGCTATTGCCTCCTCAGTTACCCAATTAAATAAACACTAATCAGCTTATTTAATAAACTAGATTATAGTGTCTGTACTGGCCTAAGTTTATGAGAGACAAACAGATATTTAAGATGTACAATGTGCTCTGCTAAGCAAGCAATGGATTACATTTTATCTGGGGACAGATGCCTGACTAACCACTGCATGTTTCCATGTGTTTTTGGGGGGAAAAAAATTGAGGATCAGTTCAAAACATCATTCACATTTACATCTAGGAAATAGAAAAGACAGATTAAGAAAAAAAAACAACTAAAAACCATTCAACACATCCTCCATATTAAAATTAAATAAATACCCCTTTCCACACAGCCTTGTAGGGGACATCTGGGATCAGTCTCTGCAGAACAAACTGACAACATTCATCAGAAGCTGACTTTCAAATGTGTATCTTTTTAAATATTCATCCCTGTTCAGGTTTTTCCCACCCAATCCATCCATTTTGATTTNGAGTGTGATGAAATATTGATTGATTTATTCATTCTTAATCCAGGAACGCAGCATCAGACAAAAATCCCGAGACTGAAGCAGTGATTACTTTACAATGAGGCATGAGGCAGAAATTTTTAAATTTAAAATTTTATTCCTCTCTTAAAATCTTAAATCGATTCGCCTGGAAAAGCAAGGCTCAGGGTTTTTTTTTAAAGACATAAAAGCACAAAAAAGAAATCAATTGTTTTTCTACTCAGTTAAAACATTTCATGCCTGTCCAGACCTTTTTTTATTTTTTTTTTAAGTTTGTTGTTTCAGAAGAAAAGCCCCAAACAACCAGTTAAAATCTTTTATTCAAACTGACCCAAGCTTATTTTGTCTTTATTTTTGGTTCCATTTCTGAAAAGAAATCCAGTTTTTCCGACACCTTTAGCCAACTTACGTCTCATTGTTAAAATGCATTTAAAGATTTATTTGCACTAAAAATTCTTGGAAAAGCAACTTTTTAGCAATGAAGCCTGAGGAGATCAAAAATCCATCTCTGAGATTTCCTGTAGGGCCTTTGCACAGCAGTGGTCAACACAGAGGTCAATCCCTCCCATGTGAGGTATCCAATATTTGATCTTTAAATCTATATTTAGAGACCAAAATCTTTGGTTTTTAACAAGATGAGCATTTCTTGCCCAACTGCAGAATCTGGAGTTCAAACAATTTGCCTTTCGCTCTCTTCTCTCTCAATGTCACGAAAATGAGAAATAAATGTAAATGTGAAATGGGGAATAGAAGACTTCTGAGCTTCCCAAATGCACTGTGAGGATAAAATGTCAAGTCTGATGAATCCTACCATGATGTACATTGTGAAGAGTTTATCAATAATATATAAGGGAAGGATTAGAGGCAATGTCACTGTAACAAAGTAGATTAAAATAGTTCTAACTGCTTTGAAAAGCACCTTTCCTTCTCCATCTGCCCCACCAGCTCATCCCCAACCAACCATCCCTCATGCAGACAGCATTATTCTCAGCAAGTAACAAGAACAGACAAAACATTTCTGCCTTTCATAATATTTCTTGCATTAATTGGGGACTAAAACTCGGAGAGAAATGTCACTGCTCTGTGGAGGAGCTGTGGGCTGGAACAGGAACACTGGCTTCACAAAAAGCAGTGTGACTAAAGCTGCAGTTCCTCRGGATCACCATTAAATCTCTTTCTCCATCACATCCATGCACTCTAAAAGATGTCCAACTTGTAGATGATTTTAGATGAGAAGGCTCAGAAATCTTCTATTTCCCATTTTGCATTTACATTTATTTCTCATTTTCATGACATTGAGAGAGAAGAGAGCGAAAGGCAAATTGTTTGAACTCCAGATTCTGCAGTTGGGCAAGAAATGCTCACCTTGTTAAAAACCAAAACGAAGACTTTGGTCTCTAAATATAGATTTAAAGATAAATATTAGGCATTTAATATTTTATCTGGGAAACAACAACCAGACCACAGGAACAACCACACTTTCTGCAGCACCTCCACTGGAGTTTGGCCTGGGAAACACTCACCAGAACTGTGGGAGACCAGAGGATCCCTCTGGGTCTCCTGGATGGGCAGCAGCCAGGACAGGGGGGATGGAATACCATGGCCTGCTTAAAAGACAGCAGTGGCTTTGGTCTGACACCGTGGAGAAGGCTTCCAAAACTGTCTGAGGATTTGGATGACACAAGGGTTTGATTGGTGGAAACAATAAAGTTTGATAAAGTCACAGGAAAATGTGACTTTATCACATTGATCTGCCTCCATATTTGCCTAATAATAAGAAGGCAGATCAATGTGATAAAGTCACATTTTCCTGTCCTTCTCTTCCTTTTCCTCT
Source organism: Alauda arvensis (assembly GCA_902810485.1). NCBI lineage: Eukaryota > Metazoa > Chordata > Aves > Passeriformes > Alaudidae > Alauda > Alauda arvensis. Next base: position 692,059 of record CADDXX010000103.1, read on the forward strand.
TTGCAAAGAGTGATGAGTTTTTAAGATTGGGTAAAGGTGTGATTTCACTGTGTGACTTGGATTTTAGTTATTAGATTTTAGAGGAAAACAATGTTAACATAATTTAGATTATAAAAACCCAGGTGCTGTTCTGGGGCGGAGAGAATTCACTTTTCCAGCTGCTTGTGAACACCACACTGGTGTGACTGAACTTAGAGATAAGGATTCTAAAATAAACATCTCCAAACTGCAACCCAAAGACTCTCTGATCCCTTCTTCCAAGCATGGACAGTGAGAAAACAGCCCTGTACCACCATCCGGGGTTATCTCAGAAGAGATACACCAGCACAGAACCTGCTGGGTGTGGTGCAACCACGTTGGGTTCCCAGCTCCTGATCCATAACCAACCCAAAGAGAGCAGATAAAAGTCACCAGGATGCTGAAGATGCCGTGTGGCCATTGATGATTAACCCAAGTGATGAGTTGTCAGGTGGGATCAAACCACAGACACGGGGCTGCCCTCAAGGGAACAAATTTCCTTCTCTCCTTCCTCACCCTTGTTCTGAGCCGCTGCAGRAGATGTGAAATGATGATTTTGACAGCCTCATCCTCCCCCCAGAGCAGATGTGCTGATCTCCCTGAGGTTCTTCAAACGGAGCGAAGGCAGATTTCAATCTCCCCGTGCCCACTGTGGCAGCTGTACCAACACTTCATTAACATGASAATGGTGATAAGTACGTGCTACTAAAATTGGGGAGGGGGGGGAAGTGTTTTTTCTGTGTCCTTTCTATCTCGCTGTGAGTAGGTGCTAAATCGGGACYGAATAAACGCATTTCAAACCCACACTTGGCACCCGATGTGTGCTTGTTCTCTTACAGATTTTGGATTGGCAATTTCTGCATCTATTCAGCGCCAAGGCGAGCACGTTGTTTAATATGAATTTGAGAAAATATAGCAAGAAAAGCAGTTTTTTCTCTGAAAAAAAAGAAAAATCCAGATTCTTAAAATGCTTTTTGTTGCAGTTTTCATTTGCCTAGAACTCAGGCATGTAGTGTCTGTTAACTCTGCTGCTGGTATGGCAACATGGAGAATTTTCCTTCAGGAAGGTTATGAGTTACTTTTTTTTTTCTTTGAGGCTTTTAACAACTTTAAATTCAACTGCCTTCCTCAGCTTTCTCTTGATACTTCACTGGAGATGCCATTACTGAGAATTTACTGAGTCACTCTCAGTAAATGGTGAGTGCAGGATTATTTTTCATGAAGAGCAGAAGCGASGCAGTTGATCTTCTGCATATTTAAGAATTTATTTGATGTCAAATTAAGAATTTGCAAGAAAAAAAAAATAATGCATCTTGCCTGGCCTAAAAAATCATCCCAAGATAAGGTCTACAGTGTCTGCTGCTCATTAGGGACACAGACATTGTCCCTGCTGCTCTAAAGTACCAAGTTATAAAATGGAACTGGAAAACTGGCAGCTCATCAGTTTCTCTGGTTGCTTCCTTTTCTTATACACACACAAGCACTTTCTGTAGGCACATATATATATATATACACATATATATACTTATGTGTATGTATTGATATAAATAGACACATTTCTATATATATGTACATATAAATAAACGCTTCTTTCCTGCACCAGCTGCCACCTCTGAAGCATATGCCTGGCCAGAAAAGCAGACAAATGCTTTTKGAGGCAGATACATCTCCTATTTGCACAGTGTGTTGGCAGGAGGTGGTAGCAAGGATTAAGGAATTTGGTTCTATTCTTGCTGAGAGCCAACTGGCTGGGAGGATGCTGTGGGGCATGGTGGATGTGATACGTTGGTAGTTCCTGAAGGGAAAGGGTGAGTTTGTGTGTGGATATCTGAAATCTCTGTTCCATGCTCATCACACAGCTCCCTGGCATTCCTCTCTGTCCAATGGCTCCAATCCAAAACCTGGCAGGCTTTCCTTTCCCTCTCTGACACGTGTGCTGCACACCCAGGCTCTTTGCAGCTTCTCCAGAATGAAGAAGGTTGAATTTTTCTCTCAGATGTCAGCGCACAGCTTTCATTACCCTGATTTTAATCTGACTCTGGTTTAAGTTCTGCGTAACCTCTTTGCAAATAGCAGCGTGTCATGGAGAGGAAATTAAAACTTGGACAGAGACTTTTAGCCAAGCACCAATAACTTCATTAAATCACATTGCCAGTCATGTGGAGAGATCAGGAGGAACAACAGACAGCTCCTGCCAAGGTGTCACCCTCACTTCCATCCCACACAGGAACGGGGTGCTGGACTTCCAGCAGGTGAGTAAACACCAAGAATAACTGAGAATAAACACTGAGGGTGTGCTGGTGTTCCACCCTTTGCCCCCCGCAGCCCAGATGCTGCTCTAGCACACTCAGCTTTGTCCAAAACCGTGGTACCATGGTTTGGTCTTTATTCTGACTGAAGTGGAAATTCCCTGCCCAGTCATGAAGTGAGATTAGCTGTGATGGAGTTGCTTGTCTCTGGTGGCTGCATGACATGGACTTGGCCRAGCCTGGAACTAACCCTTCCCTTTAGAACTGGCCTTCAGYTGCTRTCACAGGCTGAGTCTGGGGGCTGGRTRCAYCTRCCAAGGGCTGCACACRCTGCTGRASCAGCTCCTGGCAGTCAGRTTCTGCAGCTGWGTGCTCCCCCCCAGCCTGGAGCTGTCCTAGTGCCTGCTCCAAACACCAGAGTGCCTTCCACACAACTGATAACTCGCATCTCATCCTTATCTAATGCCACAAATAACCCAGGAGGGAGTGAAAGGTTTGGAAGAAGGAAAGACAGGCTTGAGAGTGATCAGCCTTTCTTGCCAGTGTGGAAGCACATCTGTCCTAATCAATCCTGCTATCAGTTAATGAGTGGCCACTGTGAGCAGTGGGCACTGGGAAGAATTTGTTTCTTCCAAGATTGTTAAAAAAGGCCTGTTCACATCACAGCAAAAACCCCAAGTCCAGGATAACCACGGGAGCACAGCTCTGCCCAGAGGCATTGGGGAATGTTCCAGARAGCACAACCCATCACTGACCACTCCCCTGGCAGGTGAGTGCCACTGCAAGGACCTGAATCCAGCCACAGGTGACAGTGGCATTGGCTACTGCCACAGAGCTCCTGCAGGCAAGCAACAAAATGRACAAAGTGGCAAAACYTGGCACCAAACCYCCCTGCRTGGGAGCTCCTGCTCACCACGAACYCCAGCARCCCYCAAATCCCTCTGTGCTGCCTCCARACCCACAGCACTGTGAGGGAGAGCAGCTCCAGGTACTGTCACAGCTGATCCTKGCTGACAGGGATCAGAATTCCTGCCTGAAGTGGTTGGAAGTGAACAGACAGTGCCTGGAACTGAGAACCAAACCGATTTCCCACGTACAACAGAGTGGGCAAAATGGGAAGCACAGGCAATAATGACTGCCAGTGAGTGGGTTACACATTTTTAATCATTTGCCACAGCTTTCAAATGTCATAACAAAATAGAAGACGTTGACATTTCCCCAAGAGCACACAGAAAGTTCTTGGTCTCCAATTACCACGGAGTTAAGCTAAAAATCATGAGTGCAGTAAACTCTATCTGGCATTTTTTTGCCTTTTAGATTAGCTTTCAACTGCTCCTGAAAATGGACAGGCATCAATTTTCACAATTCACTGTACTTTACTTACTTTATTTCTGGTTAGCTCTCAGAAAATGTACATGGGCACGAGCTCTGAGAGTTACCATGGCCTCTTTAGCTGCTGGTAGAAAAAATGTCCATCCATCCAGTTAAAACTGATACAGAGTGTTCTTTTCTACTGACAAAAATTGGTGGTAGCTTGAAAACAAATTACACCTTAAAATAYCCTGCACAGTGAGCAGAGCTCACAGAGCTCTGCAGAGACAGAACATGCTCAAGAAATCAGAATCATGCAGAGATCAAACAAGTGATCCAGCTACATCCACCTTTCACAGAAACTGAGAGGATGAAAGAGGACTGCAGTTCTTCAGGTCTGCACTTAAGAGAGGAACCTTTCCTTTCCTTTCCTTTCCTTTCCTTTCCTTTCCTTTCCTTTCCTTTCCTTTCCTTTCCTTTCCTTTCCTTTCCTTTCCTTTCCTTTCCTTT
>CADDXX010000103.1:702321-723752 GCA_902810485.1 Alauda arvensis
TTTTCTAAAATGCAAGTCATGAAAATCAAAAGCACATAATTAAGAGCAACATTCAAACAAGGGTTTTTATTTACATCTACTCAACATTTCTGACATACTTAATTGCAGGCCTTAATAAATATGATTTGATTTATTAAAGATGCATCAAATCAGCATGATGGATAGCATTCTGGTTCAATTTCTTTCCAGAGAAGCAAATGTATTAAAAATCAATTAGGGAAGGGACAAGTTGGTACAGGGAGCCAATAAGGAGATGCATCAGTACAGMACTATTAATTAAAAATAATATTCCTTTTTATTCAGTCCCTTCATTATTAATTTTTTCATAAATTAGCACTGCCATGTTTGAATCAAATGCGTTTTTAAATTTGCAAATATTTCAGAAATTGTGAAGATAATAATGCATCATAGTAATTTTTAATTACCTGGCCTTTTGCTGTGCTTTTACTCTGTTTTCTTTGGACAGACTGTCTATTTTCTTCTTTTTCCACCATCTGCCATAAGCATTTYTAAAAAGGGACACAATGAAAGGTGGACAGAAGCACATTTCACTAGAGCTTTATACAAACACCTCAGGAAAAGCTTTTAATCAAACAGAAGCTCCAGATGTCTCCATTCTGGCCAGAAAAGCTCTCACTTCAGACTTCTGCCTTTCCCAAACCCAGACTGGAAAAACAAACTTCTCTTTGCTTTTAGAACTTGGCCACAAATACAATTTTACCCATCCAAAGCTAAACCTGCCAACACCTGGGGCTGCCCTGAGAGCTCACAAAGCCTCCTTAGGCTGGAGCTCACCTGGSCTGAGCATCTCTGCTCTGAGCCGACATTCATGGCACACCAGAGCCTGTCTGATTTCCTCACAGGAACTGGAAAAGTGCTGCTGGTTGAGAAAAATGAAGATTGGAGCAATTTTAAGCACAAAACAGCATTTMTCCATCAGATGCCTGCAGAATCACACCAAAATATAGCCCTGTCATTTTTTTTTTTGGACATGTACACGTCCTACTCTCCTCTGAAACCCATAAACAGCCTGGGTTCAGGCAGGAGCTTTGAAGAGGAAAGTATCTCAAAAATTATTCCAAGCATTTTACAGAGTGAGAGCATTTTACAGGATGTTCTCCAGAGGAGCTCCTTAACCCCTGACACTTCTGCAGGGCCATTTTAGACTCTCAGTTTGCTCTGGTAGTATGGAGGACAAGACACACGTGAAGGTCTCTGTGTGAGGATGGTGTTTGTGCCACTTGCTGCTCTTTTTTATTCTCATTTCTCCTCTTTATTTTCATTATTGCTTATTTTCAATAGCATTTTAGTATTTTTTCCAGGAAGGCAGAAGCTATCAGCAAGACAGGAATTTCTCAGTGTGTTTATAACCATTATGCAGATTCTYTGAAAGCACACAGCTCTTTGATCTAACCCAAGCTAGTCAGAGAGATAAGAGAAGCAGATTGATGCTGAGCTATTCTGGAGCTTGGGGGGAAAAGGAAACAGATCTAAATCAAAGAGCAAACCTTGTCCTCTGTGATTCTGCCTTCTGCAGGAGCCTCCCTCWTGCATTATCACCAGAATGCATGTCTGAGGGAAACGCTCTGCACTTGGAATTTTATRATTAAACACGGTTGGTAAAAATAGCAATAAGTACTGAGCAATAATAGAACAATATCTGAGTATTGATCAGCACCTGATTGATCTTCCCTCCTCACCTCCCCTCCTTCTCAGAGCAGCCTGGGTCACAAGGCCAGCTCATGAGACTGATGCTGATACTGAAATTATAAAACTGTGATTAAAAATAGAAAGCAAATCATTGAAAATTAAAAAAAAAATCCTTGGTTTAGACACTTCTGAATAAACTGTGTAACAAATGTGGAGCTAATTTGGGATACTGAAATGGAAGTGGTAACTCCATGTCTGAGGACACCCTGGCATTCAGTTCTCTGTCCCAGTGTACCCAGTGGGAACTGGACATTGGCAAAATTAGTTTGAAAACTGCCATAATAACACTGTCCAGGGACAACATTTGAATAGGAATATCAAATAAAAGCACCCAAATAGTTGAATCTAAGGTCTGCTAAACTAAAAGAAGAATTAGATATTGCCACCTGTGCTAGGAGAGGACTGACAATGACCATGGCTCTTATTTTATCCTTTGGGAGAATCATCCAACCACAAGGAAAAAGTAACAGCTGGAAGAAACCAGCCCTAAGAAAGTAAAACTATGGGTAAGAAACTGTAAAAACCACTGCTAGAAGAAACATCATCATATTTCATAAGTTTTCATGAATATTCAGCAAGAAATTCAGTCAGGAATTACTCAGTGGTGCTCTGGGAATAGCAGGAATAGTTCTSTAAGTATTCCAGGAGAAGAACAATTTGGCATGCATTATGTAAAAAGAAACTTCAAGTAATCTTTTAGTCTGAAAGTACTGGCAGGCTTCCAAGGATCAAATATTTGGGTAAAGCTGTGTGCCTGGGGACTGATCAAGGGTACACTTTTAATGATAAAATCTGACCATTGTGAAGACTAATTATTATAGGAGGAAAAAAAAATAGAAATTCAYCCAGCCAGGCTGTGAATAAAGAAGCTACAGATTTATCTGCTTGTGCAAAGGACAATTATTCTTACTTTTCTGGACATAAAGTAAGGAAAAATATTGGTGTATTCTTGCAAGGAGATAAAATAAGAGCTGTATAATTATAATTCTTCTTGACACATGTGACTGCACTGCATTTTGAGAGCTGTTGGTGACAGAAGTGACATCATGATAAAAGCAGAGTGTTCTCCTCAGAGTCTGCCTCTCTGGTTTGTAAGAGAGAATACARTGGTATTAAACACACATCTTAATGAGAAAAGGAAAAAAATTCTGTCATTGTGCCATAAATATGTCATTGTTTTTAACCTCCAAAAGCTTCTAGTAAATCAGTTAGTGGTTGCTTTTCTAGGAAATAGTGAAASAAATGCAATTATAAGGAGTTTTCCAGCTAGAATGATCCAAAGTACTCAAATTCTCCCATTTTTCTGCAAGAAAGAAAGAAAACAAAAACAAWCAAACAAACAAAATTCACAATATTTGACTCACTCTTTAATGTAAAGGATTTAATCCTGCTCCCCTTCAGTTCTCAGCAGTTCTAAAAATAACACTAAATTTTGTTTTATTATTAAACACTAAATAATACTAAATCTTGAATTTATCTATACTGGAAACAATCAAAGTCCAGGCAAAGCAGCCTCAATAAATGATCCCTGATCAATTCTGGACAGACTCCTCTGACAGTGCAGAACTTAACAGAAAGAAAAATAACTGATACATGAAAAAAAATATCAAAGTAGAGAAAAAAAAAAAAAGAATGTCAATCCTCAAAGTAAACTGTGCTTGCCTCATGTAATGCCTTACTCATGGGGCATTTATAATCAAAGAGCAACAATGGCAAAGAAAATGACTGCATGTGTGAACATCTGATGCTGAAAAGAAAACTGATTGATCAGAACAATATTGAGGCTTAAAATCACCTCATCACAATCAGTAATTTCAGTCTGYAATCTGCCTGCACTGCCAAATGYRTATAAAAAWWAAAAAAAGGTTAAAATTGCRCTGGTTCATTCACAGGGRCATGCACCTGAGAATCAAAGCTCAAAGGCAAAAAGCTTCAGGGCACATTTCTTTAAATATTAAACAGACAAGAATTAAAGTATCAGAAGTCCAGACAAAACCACATTATGCTCCACAAGAACTGAACTTTTGAACATTTGAACTTTTCGTGGTTTGCTTTCAGGCGTGTGAAAAGTTTTTCCTCTGCCAGCAACTGTTCTCTGAAATAATTTCTGATGCTTCCCTGGTGGTAGAAGGTCAAACTCTCACACTGGGGAGCCAGGGAACTGGAGCTTGTCCCTTCAGCCTTTTCCCCAAAGTTTCTGGTCACAGCAGAATCTTCTGTGCCTGCTTCTCACCATCCTGTAATAAATAAGTATCAACTTATTTCCCAAGATACTCCCCAAGTGGAAAACATTRAGATATAACACTGATGAGTGCCATCAACAGAAATACAGTTTAAAATTCTTTTTATTGTGCTAATAAGTGTTCCAATTTCAAATAAAATCATTTCATTCCAAATATAATATCACCTTTTTTTTTTTCCCTTTCAGGACAGTAAGCTTTTTAAGCAAGCTGCCTCAGAGGATGGAGGACTTTGAGGTCAGTGTGGGCAGCAGAGATCCCCAAATTCCAGGAGATGCCCTCAACAACACCTGGGAGGACCAACAGTGAGGTAGAAGACACATCTGCACACTTTTGGGTCACACCAAACAACAGCAGCAGTCACAGAGAGCTCCCTAAGCATCAGATTTGTCCTCTCCATCACAAAAAAAAACAAAAGACAAAAATGAAACCCAGGAGTAAATTGTAAAGTGTGTGGGATTGGTGACAGCCAGGAACAGCTTGGTGAAGGACCAGAAATGAGTGCATTGTCTGTGGCACTTCCTGGAAGGAGTTTTCATAGCTGTCACTCAYTTCTGATTGTCTCAACAACACAAATGCGTTTGAGCTTGGAAACTAAAACATTGAAGCAAATCAGAAATAGAAGTGCTGTTCAAAGCAGTAAAACACCATGACTGATGTGTCCTTTGCAAATCACCTTCAGAAAAGGCAAAAAAAAAGGAATCAGAGATACACAAATTGATTTTATCATCATTATTTCATGCAGAAGGACATGAGGGTSCTTTGAAGCTGAAAATGATTCTAATCAAGCTATTATTACCTGTTTTCACCCTAAATCAATTCCCTCCTTGGGCTTTAGCTGAAATCAGTCAGGTAATAAATGTCAGACCTGTAAATTCAACAGGAGAGAAAGTTCATGAGMATTTGTTCCTTAAAAAGATTTATTACAAATGTTGGCATTTTTTTTCCCTSRAAGCCTGATGATGGATGTGSCAGAGTCCAGAGCTGTGCCTGACAAGGGTGGRCAACACAAAAAAAGAAACAGTGGCCTTGTAGATGAAAAGCAAAGAGCCAAGCTTGACCTCTTGGAAAATRATTACAAAGACAGCTACAAGTTACTTTGTTATCGTGTTAAAAGATTGGTAAAAGTGAATGGCACCCAAATTCACCAGGAAAAGAAAGAACAGCAGATTGGCAGATCCTGGATTCCAGCAGAAGCCTCGAGAGCAATGTGACAATCCAGACAGGCAACCCTGAGGTTGAGCGGAATAATTTGGAGGTTTTGCTCACTGTAAAAACAAAGCAAAACAAAAACAAACAAAAAACCCCCCAAAAACCCACAAAAAAAAAAAACCACAACTAAAAAACCCAAAAAACAACACCAAACAACACCACACCCCCAAACCAACCAACCAAAAAAACCAAAACAAAAAACCAAAAAACTCCAAACAAAACCTATTTACTATTGGCCAGGATAAACATTTTTTATCTAATTGAAACTGAATATGCAACAGGCACCAGGATGCAGAGCACAACCCATGGCAGGTCCCCACTAGCACCTCTATAATCTGCAGGCACAGTTTGAAATGACCTTGTTTTTGTAACTACAGCCTCCTTTCCAGCACAAGACTTTAGAGTTCTGCTGGTTTCCTTGGCAACTATTAGTAATGCAAGAAAGATACAACATAGGAAAAAATTATATTTTACCCAAACCTTTTTCCAGTGACTGTTAATTCCCCTCTCATATCAAAGGGAATTTTACAAAGGATTTTTCTTACCATGTCAAGAGTGGCAGGAGCAACAGATAACACAAAACTTCACCACAGTAAAGGCCATTTCATACCTCTCTAACCATCACATCTGACTGCCTGGACTAGCACAAAACAAATGTTAACCTTTTCAAGAATTTTTTTTTTGCCTTTTTTTCCGTGTAGGCAAGCGCTGCTGTGTTTCTGGGGAGATCAAGGCAGGGAGTTGAAGCAAAATGCAGACACTTTTCTGTGCTCAGCTCTTAACCTTTGTGTCACCACCTTCATCTCCTGCAGGTGTTCCCTCTCTTGTAGGGCTGGCTGTGCCCGAGGTGCCCCTGCCACGCTCTGTGGGCCCAGCACACACACAGACCCCGGTGGGTGCAGGAGTGGTGCAAACCTTCCTGCTGCCCTTGGGAAAAGAGGCTGACTCCTTTGGGGCTCTGAGTGCTCAGCGTTTAAAGATTAATACAGACATGGTAAAAGAATTAATGAGAACAATGCGTGAAATAGGTGTATGTTCACCATCTTTTAAACAACTTTTAACAGCAACCTTTAGTATGTATGATATGACACCATATGATSTTCGATCTGTAGCTTCAATGATTCTCACAGATACACAAATGCTTTTGTGGCTGCCCTTGGGAAAAGAGGCTGACTCCTTTGGGGCTCTGAGTTCTCAGCGTTTATTGAACCTGGAAGGTCAATTTGCCCCGAGAGGGACTGCCCAAAGGAGCCCTTCTCTGGGCTGGGCAGCACCTTTGAACAGGGGCAGGGACAGGAACAACAAACCAGTCAGGAGGGGTCGGGCTGTGGTTCCAATCTGGACAGGCACCAACTGGGAGCCATGGGGAGAACCCAAGAGATGCACAAACATGTAACAATGAATCACCTCTAGGAACAGGGAGAACTTTCCAGAAACAGGGGAGAGGTTTAGGGAGACAGACAGGTGCCAGGGGAGGGCACAGGGGAGATGGACAGGAGCTCAGGGAACTTTCTGGAACAAGGGGAGAGGCTCAGGGCAGACGGGCAGGTGCCAGGGGAGGGCACATCAGGGAGGCAGAGCAGGCAGAGCCAAGGGCAAACAGCAAATCTTGGGCAAAAACTCTTTCCAACAAGGATTGTACCCCTGGAAACAATGATGTCAGGCATTTAGCTCAGTTTCAGTAATTCTATTTCTCCTAGTAACAGGAAGTGCTTCAATGAATTTAACTTTGTTAAGTGGAGACAAGCCTTGTTTTGAAAGTTGTTCAATGCATCTGGAAGATGACTAATAAATAAAAAAAAGAGGAAAAAAAAGAGAGGCATTTACTAATGCCCTAGAAATTGCTCATCCTCTTGAAATAAAAATACTGAGTATATTGAGACTTGTTGAAGATTTAAAAGCAATTGCTCAAAGGACAGGAAGAAAACTGGAACTGCCAGAGGATGTTAAAGAGCATCCCCAAGGCAGGACAGCAGGAGCRCAGCAGAGAGAGAGACACCAGGTACATCATGACTAATGCTCATCAAAAACTTYTCATTCTCAGGATATTCCTGACCCAAAAGCATCTTTTCCTGGGGAATCTCTGGAGCTGGAATGATTCAGCCTCTGCTTGATGAATGCATTTAAATCTGGGCGATTTCCCATTAATTTATGCATCTGGCAATGCATTGACATTCCAGAGGTGGCTTTTTTGAAATAGTTCTGTGTTTGGGTGCCTGGGAGTCAGAATTCCTAAATGGAATTGCTAAATGGCCACTGGAGGAACATATATCAAAAAAAAAGGCTGGGTAAATGAAGATACACAGTTCTTAACAAGCACAAATTAAGTAGTGGAAGGACACATCGAGGTGCTGACTTTGGCATTGCAGTTGAAAACGAGACAAAACTTTACTTTTAGCCCTCAAAACCAAATTAATTAAGAGCYATCASAGMATAYATCATGATTAATTCCTTAAATGAGATCTGCCACAACACAGAAATGTATTTAGCTGAATGGAAAAAGCAACACCAAAAGAAATCTGCAAGAGGGAAGAAACACATGAATAAAAAGAAAAACAAAAAATATTCCAGTGGCCAAGTTTTCCTGAGAACACACCACACACACTCCATCAATTCATCAACTTTCAGGTTATGTACCAAATTTAATGTTTCATCCTTGACAAGAGGAGCTGAATTTAGGCAGAATTTAGAATTTTAGCAGAATTTAGAATTTTAGCAGAATTTAGGCAGTACTGGTGCATTTTACCAAGAATGCAACAGTCCTGTAAGTGTTACTTTATTACACAAATATTTCAGATGTGTTTGAGGTAAAAAATATCCACGAAATTTAGTCATGGAGTGCTGTCATGAGAGTGCTGTCATAAGAATTTTATTTTTTTTTTTCATGAAAAGCCCACTAAGGAGCATCCTGTGCCCTAATGCAGCTCTGCCTCTRTGGGCTTATTGCATTAACAGCCACTGCTGGTAATGAGCTTTCAGTTTAGCCTCTATAAATTCTGACACTAACTTAGACTGGAAGGAATTTTCCCATATTAAAATAGAAAATCTGCTATTAATCACCAGATTATGCAAAATCACATTAATGGAAATATCTCTAAGTTTAGCAAGTGAATCACCAATGGGAATTGCATTAAGCTGAGATGGAGATCAGACCCAAACTGCTTCAGATTTCCTATTAAATTTAATATTTGCTTGCTAAAAATTACTGTTTTAAATGCTGATAAATAGCAGATTATGTAGAAGWGTAAATTTGAACAGTTATTCTTAAGACATGTCTTGTTTTCTGCATGTTATAAAAGTGTTTCCAGTAAATATTAATTAAAATATAAAGCAGAATTCTTTCCTCTTATCTCCTTTAAAACAGCAGCTTCAAAGATATGAGACATCATTTTCACCTATGAAAGAACAATAATCCTACAAATCTGCACACAAACCATTTTTTGAGATCGAGGATGGATGGGTTATAGAGTGAACATTCAGCATTTATCACAAAAAATATAATTATTGTCAACAGCCCAGTGGCTGCACGGTAATTTATAATAAAAGGACACATTTACTAATGAAATGCCAAAATGCATYAACCTCTACCAGAAAAAAGAGTGTAAGTCCTGAAGCTGGTTAAAATCAGATGCTCTGATATTATATTTTTTTTCCAAACAGATCTATAATTTGATATTCTACTGTTAGAGAAAATAGAACAAGAAAGTAGATTTTATTATTTTTACTTTGATGATACTGAAAGATAACCCTGAAATTCAAAGGTTCMCTTGAAAAGGTTCCTTTTTCATTCATATCAGGTTTCTTTTTTTATTTTTTTTTCTTGGAGGTCATACCAAGCTATAATTTGTTCTTGCACACTTTGTGGGCACTTTGATAAAAAGAGGGGGAAGAACACCCCAAAGCCAGAAACAACTCCACTGATAAAATCAGCTAAAATTGCTTTGGGGAAAAGCAAAATTATCACATTTCTGTCTGGAATTTCACTCAGTGTATGTAAATTTGCTGAATGGCACAAACCAACAACCCCTCCTCTCCCACAGATGGATCAAAATCCAACAGAATTCTGCTGAATGAGGTAGAAATTTTACCATTTTACCCAGACCTTCTGATCCCACGTGTCCCTGGGATTTCTGGCCATCTCATCCCAAAGCCCTCTGCTGCACTTCCAGCATCTCCTGCAGGACAGATGAAGCCTCTACAGGTTTTGTCTTTCAGTCTCCACCTCCCTTCTCTTCTGTCCCATCCCAATATTGGTTCTTCTTTGAATATTAGAACATTAAAAGGTTCTTTAGGGTCCAATATTGAGACTTTCCCATTTCACTGGAAACACTTTCCTCAGCCTGTGACAAAATTCCATGGAGTGTTCCAAGAACTGACCAAATTCTCTCACCAAAATTTGCTGTTTGTTCTTCTGAACCACTGATAACCTCTAGAATAAATACCCATGATTTTCCCATGTAATATGATGCTGATGAATTGCTGAATTTTAATATAATTCATCACTCCATCCTTCAAAGCTCTGCAGTACAGTACAAAAAAATTATTCTTCCTCTGCACACAATTCCCAATTTTGTGCTCACTGCACCTTCATATTTTGTGCTACAGTTCTCCAAAGAAAACACTGGGCAGTGCTCACTTTGTGAAAAAATCTTTCAAAAGTTCCACTAATAATTCACTAATAATTCTATTASCTTCCAAGTAAATGAGATTTAAATTCTGCCTCACACACTAATCCAGGTTAATAGGTTGAAATGATGTTTTGTGCTGCTTGCAGCTTTAATTACATGATTCATTACTGGCATCAATGCTTGTGTTCTGCGCTGCTGAATCCATTTCCCTCTCTTGCAGCAGAGAGGCTGGGCTCACGTTCAGAAGTATGAAATTAAAATAAAATAAAATAAAATAAAATAAAATAAAATAAAATAAAATAAAATAAAATAAAATAAAATAAAATAAAATAAAATAAAGAATAAAATAAACTAAAATAAATAAACTAAACTAAAATAAAATAAATTAAGAGTCAAATCAAATCAAATCAAATCAAATCAATAAAGAATAAAATCAAATAAAATAAAGAATAAAATCAAATAAAATAAAGAATAAAATAAAGAGAAAATAAAATAAAATAAAGAAAAATAAAATAAAATAAAATAAAATAAAATAAGTAAAGAATAAAATAAATAAAATAAAATAAAATAAAATAAAGTTTTAGAAACAGATTTTCCTGAGCCTCATTGTCATCTTCCAAATTCAAGACTTCCACCTGAATGCATTAATGTTTTTATCTAATTATTCAGATTTTTATCACCCCCTGTCCTCTCCTGCTTCCAGATTTTATGGAAAGAGAGCAGCAGAGTGGAGCCTGCCTCCATCCAACCCCATGGCACAACCACGGTGCTGTCACTCACAGCCAGGCTGCAGCCACTGAATCTTCATTAAAAACAGAGTTAAATTTTTATTTCCATTGCTACAACACCCTCTGACCAGCACTGAGTGTCCCAGGTACAAGAGCACCCCCTAAACCAGCACCTGAAAGACTCCACACAAAGCTTCCTTAAGAACAAAATATCCCTCGTTCTTTTGTAATTAGCTGGGATTAGTTCTTTACCTTAAAGAACACCAGAAATGTTGGAGCACAAACAGCCAGAGGAGGAGCCTTCATCCCCTGTGTGTGTCTGCTTCCACATTTGCCCTCTGCTCTCTCATTCTGAGTGACAATTACAGCAAAAATYATYCTTCCYTTTGTTCCAGAGAGATGATGAGGATTGTTGTTGTTGTTGGAGTCTTATTAAAACGACATAATTAGATCTGACTCAAAACTCTCTTCCAGTTTGCTGCGTCCTGCTACCTAAAATTCAACCCTTAGGAAAAGGAAGTGAGGTTTTTCAGCTAAAAAGGCAATGTAGACATGTGTTTTTCAAACTGCATCTTCTGCAGAGATCATATATCTGTTACCCACACAGTCCTCTCCCTTTTTTGCTTTCTGGGTGGATTTCAAAATGTCATTTATCACACAGCCCTCCAGTTTGGCTACTTACTGGCTAAGTGAGCATCTTGTTCCACATATTCCCTTTTTTTTTTTTTTCTGTTGAGATAATTTGAACAGTCTTGCTGATTTTCCTCGATTTTATGAAAAAATGTCAATATTAGAAACGCAATTTTATCCACAATTAATTAGACAGAAGGCAGCTTCATCAGAGACATTCTTGGCTTTCTGAGCACTGAGATGTGGCTGAGCCAAATTCTGCTGTGATTGGAGAAGGGTTTTTTTTGCATGGAATCCTGTGATATTACAGATGGTGGCAAGACATGAAATAACATCATAAATAGCTTTTTTTTTTTTTTCCTGATAGGAAAATTCAGTTTTCCCAACTGCATTCTCTTTGGTAATTGGCTACACKGAATCTAAAAACCTCTCCTACAATGAATTCACTTGTCAAACGTTTAAGTGACTGTTGATGTTCATAAAGGKTAGAAAAGTTAGAGAAAAAGGTATTATTGTCTTATTGTCTCAATACAACAGAGAATTCTATTATCAGTTCTGAAAAAATAGGTATAAAGAAACCCTAGAATGAACTCCCCAAGGGGATCCCGTGGTTTTCACATTCACAGTCCTTCCACAGAGTTTAAAAAGGGGATAAATTCAGCCTSAAGTAGGAGTTCCTCAGTCAGCCTTCAGCTCATTTGTATCTCTGGTAAATGAAAAAAGCCCCAGACCTTCACAATCCATTTGAAATGTAGGCAAGATGTATCAGAGCACTCAGCTTTCATGGACCTAAAATTTCTTTACCTTCTAGACATTTCAACAGATGATTTTTAKCCCTGTCTCCCCATTTTTACTCATAGAATTTCCCTTCACCAWTATGCTGGTTTTAATCCATGTACCCCATCTCAATAACTAAATCATTTTTCAYGAAGTGAGCTCACATTTTTACCATTTCCAGAGTTGGTGAGCTTTTTTTTGTGACTAGAAAAATACGAATTGTGTCTTGCAGGCAGATCTTTAAGAAAAGAATGAATGCATTTTATAAAGTCAGGCCTTCCAGCACACTCTGGAAAGCCAATTATTTTTGTATCTGATCTCCTGTGGTGATTCTCCAGATTGTCAGCTTTCTCAGAGATAAAATATTTCCTTCTTATGTTATTCTCTATCCTCCTTAAAGCCTGAAATACCATCTTCTGAATTACAAATCCTTCCCACTGCAGCAGTGTATTTTATTTATCAAATATCTCCTCTCAACCTTCCATGTCACTGGACCAACGTGGAAACATCTCTACATCAAGGGAAAAAATGTGCTTTGTGTGCATCAAATTGTGCAGTGATGGCAAAACAACTTATTAAGTGATTATCTACAATTGAAAAAAGAATGGCTGGATCAGATTTAATTGTTGTTTTAACCCAGATTTTTCTTGCACAAATTTTGCAACACTTTCAGCTCAGTTTTGTGTCAAATTTTCAAAACTCCTGTCCTCCCATAGCCCAGCCACCAAATAAAGGTTGTTCCTTGGGGTTGCAAATGCTGAATCATCTCTTTATTATTATTATTTCTTTAATAACAGCCCTGGGAGTGGGACAGCCATGGATCCACCCTGATCTTACCAAAAATTAAATTATTATTATTCTCACTTTGAACCTTTTCTTTCATGGCAATCAAGGCCATCAGGAACTTTCACTCCAGCCAGAATCTTTYCTACCTTGAAAGAAGGTCACCCTGACATCTGCTTATAATAATTTTAATTTTAATATAGTAATTATCCACTTTTGCTGTTCATGGATCTAGTTTGGTGCAAATGGTGACTGCATCCATTTGCTGTAGTTCAGTATTATCATGAGAATTCTCTGAAAAACAAATGTTTGTTGTTCTTTCCTTATAAAAAATCCAATGTATTGAGACAATTGCTAACAGTATTAATTTGACACAGGTTTAATTGTGGCCTATTAAAATAATAATCTGTTAATTGCTTTCTTTGCTGCAATATCAAGGGGAAAAAAAAAGAGTTTATTGAATGCAAGGAGGAACAGATTTATCACATCTACGTGATCAGCTGCTGTACAATGGGGCTTTTCAGTCATTACACTTTGCACAGCATTCTAAACCCCAATTATACTGYGGTGTTAAGCACAAAATTGTAGCTGAACCTTGCAGTTTCATGTTTTATTGTCTTTTAAAATGAGCATCAGCATTGAATGCAATGATAATATGGAAAGGGAATATTCAAAAAGCTGTGATTTTAATTTAGCATTTGGCAATGCCTGCAGATGGTGCAGGGTGACAGAGATGCCATTTGAGCAGAAGCATCTGCAGGTATGAGGATATAAAAGTCAAATTAAATTGGGAAGAGACTGTTAAAGATTATGAAATAAGATCAGTGTGTCAACAATCTGACCTTGTAAACTAGATAGATGGTTATCTTTCTTATTTGTTGGCTGCAAGATGTTTAAAGTGGTCTCTGGGATCCATAAAATGAAATTTTACTGGACATCAAAAGTAGAACAACTCCTTTCTTCTGTCAAATTATAAACTCATAATGATACTCCTTTTCTATTGAAATCCATTTTGGCTACAGGAAAGGATTCAATGCTTTTATGTTTCTGTAAATATTTACCCTACCTCACCCAGAAGAGCAAGAAAAGCTGTTGATTTTAATAAACCAAAAGCTTTTTCATTTCCTTGCCTACTTCCAGTTAAAAACAAAGCCTCACTTACTGTGTTTTACAGTAATGTCTCACCTCATTCCAGATTTTGGCCTGTGAGTAATTTTCACAGCCTTGAACCACACTGAAAATCACAGCCAGTCGTGACATGACCTTACCAGGGTCACATTTCTTTCTCTAAAGTTCTAACAGCAAAGACAGGAGTGACTGCAATATCCAGGATTTTCTCTTTATTGCCTGATTCCTAATGCATTTAAGTTTCAGGGTTTGGTTTTCAAAGGTGGGTGATGAAAGCCCTGGTTTGAGCATGCAATTGCAATAAATCCATATAAAAATATTTCCATAACAGCAACGTTTGAATGATTTGTTGTCCTAACACAAAAAGGAAAAGGAAAAAAAACAATCAAACCAAAGAGACAACAAACGAAGCTGTTAATGACACATTTCCAGGAGGAAATATCCCTGCCACTTCCATTTCAAGCTGGCTTTAGATCTCACTCTCAGGCCTTGCTGTGAGAAGTGCCAGAATTCCAATTTACCCACATTTAACAGGGACAGCACATCTTCGTCCTTCCCCTTCACCTCACAATACTTTTGGTCTGTAACTTTCAACAGTCATTGGAGGTGGCCTTTCCTCTCCCATTCCTGTTAAATCTCTCAAGAGTTTCACGAGTCTCATTTGCTGGATGAACCATTTATCCCGAGGCAGACCTTCACACARAGAGCCCTCACACACAGGGTGCCTCAGAGGAGTATTGTACTTGGAGAGGGAATTTTAATGTGTGCAACAGGAGTCTATTAATGAGACATCTAGATGCTTAATTGAACCTTTGAACATTTAGGTACCAGTCCCAAAAGTGCTGTTCTCCTCTCTTATTGGCACTGCAAAAGTGGAGATCCATCAGCAATAAATGAAAGTATCCACCTACCAATCCAAGCCTTCTCATCCCTGCTTCAGGCTTTCTGTTCACACACCTCTGTTCTGCAGGTGATTTTTCCAGTCTCTCCTTCTCAACTTGTCCATAACCTTCTCAGAGAAAATCCTTTCATCCCTCACACTTGCAGATTTTATTTGCATATGTGTGTATATACATTTAAACTGTTTTCGTTGCAGAGCAGCAGGAATATTTATTGGCTCCAAACAGAATTCCATAGGAACTGAGTAGATTATGAGCTTTGTTCTGAACTCTTTTTGGCATGGGGAAAGCCTTGCACTCAGACCCATCTGAGCTCTTTTTCTGAAGGCCCCAGGTGATTCAGGAAGCTCCAAGGTTGTGCCAGGACAGCACATCAGGCACATATGCTTATGCTACAGAGCTGATGGATTCTGCCTCTGGAGGAATGGATAAATGGAACAGAGAGAATCAAAGGCTGTTATGAAAGGGGAAAAACTCTCAGTGTGCAAATCCAGGCTGATGAAACAAAGTCATCTGTCCCCTCAGTGAACAGCCTTCTGGTGACTGGCACTCTGCAGGAGGACATGCAAGGGAGGTAGAAATACACATCTAAAACCTTCAAACCAGCCAGCTGATGCTTCAAAATCCACAATGCAGCATCATTCCTGCCTTGATTCAAAACCCACTGACCTTTTTGTCTAAAAACATGTCACCCTCTGCCTGTGAACTGGCCACCCCTTGCACTCACACTTATTTAGGATCAGTCTCTGAAGGGGTGGCTGTGTTTCCTCTGTTTTTTTTTAACCAGTTCACACAAATCATTTGCTTTGCATTCTTCAGGGCCTAAATTATTCATCAGTTAGCGAGCTGACAAAAGGAATTTCACCAGGAACAAAAACACGTGTTGGCTCATCTCCATCAGAGGCACAGGGGCTGCTTTGTGAGGGGGAGAGTGGCCTGGAATCCCTCTGACGTAGGAGATATCTGRGCACAGGGCTGAGGCTGAAATGTTCATTAATTAAAAAAGATACCTGCCTTAATCATCTGCAGCTCTGTGTATTTAACACTCCTGAAAGCAAAGTCATCCCAACACAAAATCTGAAGGTCAAATTATCAAAGTAAACAAGCACAGCTCAGCTTCACTGGTTTATTCCCATGGTGAATTTGCCTTCAGAGGTTTGGTCTTTCCTGCAAGGGAAATTCCTGCTTCTGCTGTAGGAACACTTTTTGCCATAATCTTGGCCATAATCCTATTATCTGGGCATTATTTTGTTCTTAAAACATAAAGGGAAAAAGAATCGTAAACAAAAAAAATTATTGGCTGACATGCTCACAAACCTTGAATCATGAAGGTTGATACAACAGACAATTAAAAATATCTTTGACTTGCTCTGATTATTTAGGGTTTAATATGAGTGCATGTGTATTAGCTTGCTCAGTTGGATAATATCCTGTAGCAGTGAGCTCCACAGCTGAAAAGGTTTTGTTTGTTTAATTTGTTTGTTTCCAATGGATGCTCTCTTTTTTTACATTCTGGCAAATTTTTGGTCATGAGAAACATAAGAAAATGTTATTACCATTAGGCAAGTATATCAATAATTTATTTTTTTTTTAGTCTGCCTTCTAAAATGATAATCTTTCTTTATGCTTGAAATGASTCAAGCTTCSTCCAAAGAAAATACCTTTCTCTTTTTTCCTGGGTTGAAACCTTAAGTTCAGAATAGTGAAAAGATATTTCAATATTCAGAAAATTAAAGTGGTAAATAACAAAAAATCAAATATTTTGTGCTTTGATCACTGGCGAGCCTTGATAGATTACTTGCATAAATGATGCTCAATAAATGAAGATATATCAATAATATAAACACCACTATTATTATTTTAAACTGGTTTTTTATGTGTGTTTCTAGGAAAAATGAGCGGCTTTTTGTCTTAGCCCTGGAAAGAATCAGCAAACCATCATTTTRGCAGAATTACCATTGACAAAACCTCCTCCCCAAAGTTTAAAAGGCAGATGTGAACATCACTCAGCGTATTCACCTCTCAAACCTGTATCAATCACTGATATTCTTGGGAGATGAAGCATGAAATTTGATTTGAAAGCCTGCAAAAACACTACASAGCCCTGCCTAAAACTCATTCACCCCTTGGCTCCACAACATAGCCCCAAACTGCCTGAAAATCTGAGGTCAAAATCACTGATGTTCAACATTTTSTGCAATGCTTTGATTTCTGAGAGCTTCTATTCCAATATGATGTTCAGCACATAAAAACACGTGTGAGAGCAGGCAGACAGCGGAAAATGGGTTAGACACTGCTTTGTAGTGCTCAGATCTGCAAGTGCAACTTTACATTCAGACAGAAAATGAATGAAAAGCAGGAGATCCCACAAAAGCAGGCTGATGAGCAGAGTGCCCCAACCTTTTCTCTTCCCTATTCAAATAGAAAAACAATTTTTTTGCAGGTAGTGTTTTGGTATTGCTTAAAAAATGTATTCCTCAAGGGGCATAATGCTTAAATTTTAGGCATAATACTTAAATTTTACTGAGCTAATGATTTTTTCTTTCCTTTGGTACTATTTATCTCCTTCTTTATGCACAAATCYTAAAGCATTGACAGCCTCCAGCTCATATTTCATAGGGGAACCTTTGTCAATGCCTGAATTCAGTGAACTCCACTACTTCACATAAATATCAAAATTTATTTTCAAGACCTTACCGCTGCTCCATGTGAACTTTCCAAGAACAACTGAGACAGCTCTTCCTGCCATTCCGTGCATAAATTACCCCATCAAAGAGCTGGTGTTCATTCTGAGGTCTTTGAAATTCCAATCACTTGTGCACACCTCCCCGGGCCAGCCCTGTGCTTTGGGGTTGGGGCTGCTCACAATGGGGCCATTCATGGTGCGAGGCCATAGAACGCAGCCTGCCACCCATTTACAAGCCTCTGGACATCCAGGATTYCTAATTGACACACTTCTCTTCTTTCCTGATGATTTTTCCCAGTGTCAGCTTTATATTTGACTCACAGCACAGATAAAAAATTGCTCTAAGAGGGTGTGAAACACATTGCAAAGAATGTTGTTAGACTTTCTATGCATTGCTATAAAGAAAACTTGCAGTGTTAATTAATTTATTTATTTATCTATTTATTTATCTATCTATTTATTTATTTACTTATTTACTCATTTAGTTATTTACTTATTTATTTATTTATTTACTTATTTAGGTGTGAATTCTGTCTCAGAAGCTGCCGTTGTGTCCGAGCCCTGGTCGGCTAAATTGTTCACCAGAAATGAAATCTCATCCTGCACCATTTAGCTGCAAAATGAACTTATTTGTCAAGAATGATATAAAATAAGTTGTGTGAGGGTTTTTTTGATTTTTTTTTTTTTTTTGACACTTGAAAAAGGATGTCTTGGAACTTGTGTTAACCAATGTCCCCCAGGCTGGCAGAAGAATGGTTTCATATCGACAGCTCCCTGGAGATTCCCTTCACGCCTCTCCTGGAATAAAGGACAGTGTTGATTTTTAATGGGATGCCAGATTTTCCTTCCATATATTCCTACACCTATTTATTCTTTTTATTCTCATTTCAGTGGGGTTGTGGAAACTTTCAGCAGGATCTGATGCRTGGTCAAATGTAAAGATTTAGGGGTTTGAATGTAAAAGGAATTGAATTTGATACACACAGTGCTATTAAGAAATAGAGGAAGGATTTTAATAGGGTGGCATTATCCAGGCCACGATGCTGGAACAGATCACAGGAGAATCACAACACAATAATGGCTTATTTTCCAATCTATTTACACCTCATTCCTGTGATTGACACAGCGCTGAAAATGCAGATAAAAAGGGTGGCGATGCTTTTGTTACTTGGATCAAGAATCCTGTCTGGGAAAAAAAAAAAAAGTGATTTCTTTGGCTAACCTTTAAATCTTAACTCAGGTCTATCGCTGGGAATGGGAGATATCTTTAATCTTCAGCAATCTTACAACACAATACAAATCAACCTAACCAGGCTTTCAATTATTCTGCCAGCACCTACTGCTCTGTAAGTCCATAATCTCATTGGCTGTCACAGAAGACATACAGGGTTTTTAAAGCAAGGCAGGGCAGCATTATTATTTAGGCTTCCCTGCTAAAAAAAAAGGAGAAAGCCCAAGAGAAATATACATTGATGTAAAAATGAGATTTTTTTTTTCCAGGAGGTGATCTAAATGCCTTTCAGACATTAGTCAGAAAATACAAAACTATGGAAACATTTTCCTGGAAAGTCTCAATTTTGGAGGATATTGCATCCATAGAAAGTTTAGAAAATTGTCCTGGAGGGTGATTTCTCTTTGATTCAGAATCCATTATCTGGCAGAACATTTAAACAGACCATCCTATACCATCCATCAGGAAATTCTTTTTTTCTTTAAGGACTAGATGCATATTTCTATTAGGGTTTATTCTTATKCATCATTACAAGTTTCTAGTCACACACTTATTACCTCAATGTTGAGCTTAAAATGAATTTTTTACACAAAGGATTAAACAAGAGTAAACAAAGTCAATAAGAGCAGGGAATTGAAATGTTCATCACCTGAGACACCATCAAATGCAGAGGACAGATACAGAAATGGTGCTTTAGACATCTCCAGATCAAGCATTTCCACCTGCAAACATCTGCAAGGATGAAACTTCATGCAGAGCTGTGTAAAGCACTGGTGAAGAGATAAAAAATGTGGTTTAAAATAAGCATGATGAAATAATCTTCATATTTAATTATGTTTTTGCTCATTTCCTTCTGCCCATAAGTGAGGATCACAAAGTTACAGCAGTATCTGCAGGCAGATCAAAAAGCAAAGTGTGAGACAAGAATCAGAGCAGAGCACAAACCTGCCCAGGGTCCAGCAGCCTTTGGCTGTGCTGACCTCGCTGGGATTGGGAACCTTTGCCTCCACAAACCTGCAGGAGTCCAATTGCCCAGGAAAACCTGCCTCATCTGGCAGTAATTCAGCTGTTAATTGCCTTTGAAAAATCACAGTTGCAAACTGYGATGAAGCTGCTTCATAAATGAAAATAAATCAGTGCCATTCTAAGCTCATGTTCACTCACTGCTGAGAGCTCCTTTAATATTTCCTGAGCTGCTCTTTCTTCTGCTGCTGCTGTACCACAGGAACCATCCTGGCACTGCTGAAAGGTCAGGTTCATCTCACAAAACCCAGGATGCAAGCAGCTACAGGCTCCCCTGTTGCTCTCTGTGCGTTCCTCCTGTTCTCCTTTAAAGAAATACAATTCTGCAAAAGCGAAATAAAACTAGTGACCCCACAATTACTGGCTTCACTTGATGATGCAGTGTGAGCATTCTCTACCTAAGGAATGTCACTCAGCTCTGAGAATTTTCTGCTGCCTGAGTGTGTTTTTAATTCCAGGAGATTCAATAAGGTCCAACGTTTAATATGGATTTCTTTTTTTTTTTAAGAGCCATTTCACCACATGAGGAAAGAGATATTATGCCTTATTTATTTCTTATTCAGCTTCTATCACCTCTGAAAGTAAGCCCTATGTTTTCCCCCCTTGTCTACAATAAAGCCAGGCATTTAAAAACAACTCTGCAAGCATTCCAAAAGCAGCAGTGTACAAATGGCTTTTKGAGCATTCCCCTTTCCACAGCCACCTTGGACAAATCATGTCAAGCCCAATGTTTCYAGCACTCCGAGTAAATTAAAAACGAATTATTTAGGAGAGCTCAGAAGGAAGGAAGCAGGAATTCATTAATTAATTTTGACTCAGCTGATTTGCGAGTGGTTAAATCAAATGACAGCAGCTTGGAGCCACCAGCTGAGCTGCACACAACRGGAGGAAGCTGAACCAAAAAACGTTGGGGCAGCAGAACAAAAATGCAGCCAGAGGCACTGCAGGTCAGGGTCCCTGTGCAGGGCAAACCCTGCCTGTGACCCAGGGCTGGGAGCTCCCAAAGCAGCACCAAGCAGGAGATTGGAATGCAAGTTTGAAGGCTGCACATCAATAAATGCACAGCAATCAGAGCTACCTGGAGACCCCCCTCACCTGGCCAGGTGTGTGCAGGTGATTGTGCTGGCAGCAAGGTCAGTGAGAAGTTGTGMTTGTRTCTGTGCAWGTGGGATGTTTGTTTTCTGCCCTTRGAATYTGACAGTCTGCCAGGGRAGTGAATAAAGATTCCTTTTCCAAWCTTAGTGGTTTTGCAAACCTCCCATCAGAACRTAATTCCAACAATTCACTCAAAAGAAAATAAATAAAACATGTAAAACATCAAGTTTTATACACAAATTATACAGAGACAAAAAGTGCTGTATCACCTTTCAGAATGGACATTTAATCTTTCAARTTCTACTCCTTGMCTGTTRTTYGCAGGKTAATCACTGAGGCTTATTTATCAAAAAATTTATTTACATCATAATGAAARTAAAATCCAGACTGTCTCCAGATACTTCCAGAATAATAATGAAAACATTTCAAATACAGAATTTAGGAGAACACTTCAATCCTTTTGTCACAAATTAGTCCACAGCGTAAAGGATCTTGTAGCCATATGAGTGAGGTGGAACTCATTGTCCTAAATGAGGTGTTATGAACTGTAAAAATAAATTATTCCTCAGCAAAAATGAATATAAGTGAGTTACAACTGGTCTCTTCTTTCCCCAGAAAAAATTCCTCTGACTTCATGGCAATTTCCATGAGAATACATAAA
>CADDXX010000103.1:740015-751659 GCA_902810485.1 Alauda arvensis
AAGTGCTGTCTGACAGAGCCTTACCCTCCAAATTATGCAATCTTATTTTTCCTGAAAGCATTTTCTGCAACAACCACCTCTATTTAACAGCAGTGAGAATATTGGGTTTGAGCACAGAATGTCATTTACCCTGTTTTCTGCACGTGAATGAAATTTAGTTTACACCTCTACCTTATTATTAACTGATACTAACACCCCCCAAAAAACAACCAAGCAAGCAAATGAATAAGAAAATAACCAATGAACAAGAAAAACTCATCCAAAGAAAAGAGATTACAGAAAAAGTGTTTTGTTTCCCTTTCCAGAGTAAAGACATTTTCTGTTCTTATCTCCTTCCCATATAAGCTTTACAACAGCTACTTCAGAAGAAGTCAAATCAACTAATTAGTGTGGTTCTGTCTCCATAAAATAGATCAAAACCATGAACAATAAAATCTGTTGGTAATGTCTCAATGTGAAGTTCTACCAAGGATGAGCTGTGCCTGAAAATGCAGGGACATACTCTTTACTTGCTCATTGGCTTGGAAAAACACTAATGAAATTACCTCTTTTTAAAAGAGAAAAACTTGAGGGTTTATTTTTTTTTTTAAGTCTGTTAGCAACTGGTATCATGCTGTATTTTCTGCAGAGTGTCTGGCACTGTGTCCTTGCAGAGCTATAAAAGAAAGTTGCTTGTATAACCCGGGGAGGAGGCAATTTGCTGGAATTAGGTAATTCACCACTTGGGGAAAAGCGCTCYGTGCTCTCCCTGGAAAACCCCCAGAGCATCTCCAAGGGAAGGCAGGGCATCCTCTGCCTTGTGTGGCTCATCAYCCAAACTGCAGGCACTGAATGCTGTTCCTGTCAGAGCTGGAGCAGATCTCCCATCCCMGGGCCATCCCTCCCATTCCTGACACACCCAGCTCCAGGCAGGACATCCCCGGGGGAGCAGGGAGCAAAGGATGTTCTGGGAGTCACCCAGAAAAAACACCAAACATGTCAGATTGTGATTTGACTTTTAAATCAGTGGAGTTTTCTCTTCCTAAAACATCTGCTTTTGTGATGCCTCCATGTGCCACAGGGTGCTGTAATGCACAGTTACAAGTGGGCTGCATGTGACAGCCATTAATCCTAAATGACATTTAGAGCCAKGGTGAGGCACAGGGGGCCCTGCTCCCTTCCTGCATCTTTTTCAGGGAGATAACACGAGGCAGCAGCAAAGGGGAAAGCTGCAGCATGCTAAAAACCAGCTCACAGGTCCAGCTGATGGACAGGGAGSCACAGCCAGAAGGGTGAACCTTTCCCCCTCTTAAATAAACAGAGTAAGAAAATTCAGTGTAATGGACAAAGTAATTGTGTCTGTACCCCTGCAGCACTTCCCACAGCTTGTCACYAAGTGTTATTTGGAAATACAAACCCAGGATTTCCTGTCTTGAGTGCAGCAGATAAGGGAGGCAAACATGSAGCAGGGACAGCAAAGCTGGTGGAGGGCAGCAAAGGAGAAACAAAACTGKGTGGGATCACAGAGGAATCTGTTTCAGAAGGTGGATGGCCTGAGAAGCATTTGGCAGTTTGCATTTGTTYTGCCTGCAGAAAAATTTAAATGTGACTCCTCAAAAAAATATTCAGAGCAAAAGGAGTTGATCAGGAAAGAACATGGTTGGGAAAAAGAGTCAGATTCAGCTTGGGAACAGGTGAAACAGAGGTTGTGGGCAGACTCTGCTGCTAAGGCCATCCTCCAGGCATGGTTTGCTTTCTTAAAAAATTCCAGCTGTTCCCATTACAAGAAGAGACTTGTTATTATTTATTTAATTTTATTTTTATTTTTATTTTTATTATTATTATTATTATTATTATTATCATCATCATTGTTATTGTTATTGTTATTATTATTATTATTATTATTATTATTATTATTATTATTATTATTATTATTATTATTATTATTATTATTATTATTATATTTACCTTGTCATTCTTCCTTTGGAGGCAAATCATTGGGCATCATTTTGCAAGTGGGAAATGTGCCTAAAATGACCACATTTGCTTCAGCAGACACACAGAGCAGGAAGCAGGGRCTGAATGTGGGCTTCTGGAGCTTGTGTGTCACTTTGCTGAACAGCAAAACYTCCCATTTCTATGGCAACACGTGTCCCTGTGGACTGTGTGTGCAGCCTGTGASTGCAGCAACATCACAGGGAACTCCAGCCCACAGGTGGGGGAAAGAAATGAGATACATCTCCAAGAAAGTAGCTGAAAAGTGCACTGGAGGATTCATTTCCTGTAGATTTGGTGTAGAGGGGGTGAGARCAATGGAAAAGTAATGTAACCACCCTTGAAAATTGAATTTAAAAGTACCTGTGGCTGCAGCAGAATCTTATTAATAGCAGTAGTTAAGYATTTAGTTTAATTATTATTATTTATTAAGCAATAAGTGTTTCAGCAGAGGGGCCTGAATGCAGAGGCAGCACAGGATTGAGGGTGGCTCTGCCATTTTTTTGGTGCTGCAGAGGTTTCTGCAGTGCTCTGGAGCTGCACCAAGTTGGGTTGGTATAAACTTCAYCCCACGAGGTGCAGCAGCTGCCCATTCCTAGAATCTGCAGTGTTATTTTAATGAAAGCCCAGGATCCATGCCCACTGTCAGGTGCAGCATGGTGTGCTTTGGAATTAAGAGCAAGGAAGCAGCTCAGGCAGGCAGAGTGTTCTCACCTAACAATAAAAATCTGAGGGAAAACTGCATTATTCTGCTCAGAAAGAACTTTTCCCCCAACTGCATTAGCTGCCCACACCACAACCATTCTGAAATCACAACTGGCAGTTCTCCCTGCCAAGGCTTTTTTTGTTTGATAAAGGTCAGTCCAAGAGGAAAATTTAAGATGTTGTGATGTTTATCTTAAAATAGCAATTCACTCCTGGAGCAGGGATTTACAAAAGGAATTGTGCCAAAAACACTCGTGTGTCTGGAGTTTGTGCTGATTCATCCAGCTGAAAGTTTGGCCACTGGCTGGGGAAGGAGCAGAGCAGACAGCACATAAAGGATGATAAATGCAAACAGGACACACAGGAAATAAAAGCTGGGAGAACTCCAAGCACCTCCCCAGGCAGCAGAATGYGCAATCAGTGCCACTCGCAGCAATCCTGACACAGCTTTTTGTGCCGGGAGTTGAGATGTTCTTCCTGTGATCAATAGATGATGGCAGATAAAGAGCTTCTCTCTGGGAAAATCGAGCACAGATCACCAAGCAACACACAAATTATCACGGAGCTGGGCAGGGGAGAAAGGATCCAGAGTTAAAAAGTGTTTGATCCCTGCAGAATCGTTCCAGGTGTGGCAGTGAATGCCCCAGGTGAGGCAGGGGACAGGAGGGCAGGGGTTTGCAGCCTCCTGTCCTCCAGACACAGCRCAAACAGCAGCTCAGCATTTGCTGGCAGCAGCAGCAGCATCCCCAAATCCTCCCTCTCCTCCCTTCAGCAGGCAGCTCCTGCAGGTTGCTGGCACTGGGCAGGGAGGCACAGGGAGCTCAGCAGGTTTTGTCCTTCTGCACAGCTGAAGGCAGATCCCAGCTTGTATCTTATCCCAGAATTTGCCCAAAGTAATTTCCTTTTTTACTTCTTAATGTGCACATTCACAAATACAGTTTTCATCCCTTAGTTCTGCTCACATACTTTTCAGAAAGGAAACAAATTATACCACTGTACTCTAAATAACCAAAGCTCCTGAAAACAGCTCTCAGATAAATGGGAAAAGAGATTATTAAAAAAAATAATAATTTCCCAATTAGAAAGTATATCTGATTGCAGAATATCTGCCTTCTATCTGCTAAGGAATTGCTCTGTCCCATTTACAACACCACTGCTCTGATTGCTGTGTGCTGCCTGGGAGTGATTGCTGGAGATTAGACTTGCAAAGGGCCATCACTGGAGGAAAATATTCCAGTGCCAAGTTTGTGTTGTGGTCCCCAGGCAGGAGAGCTGACAGTGCTGTGGCCTCCAGGCACAGCTGAAGAGAAAGCACAGCCCAGTGCTCKGAGCTAAAYTCATATTTTGAAGCCCCCCTGAGCAGGAGCAGCTCCYCTCTGCTGTTTATRCAAACAGGGRCAGGGCAGGCTGCAGGAATRACCTCAAAGAGAGCATTTTWTGGCTGTGGCTCAGAGCWGCAGAGCAAAATGGGTTAAAGCAGCGTGGCCAGGTGCTGAGCAGGCACAGGGGGACARTGAGGTCACCCCAAGGATGCWCTGAGCCGTGCCACAAGCAGCTCCCAGGGAGTCATTACAGCTCACTCCTCACTCTCTGCTCCAGGGGAACCAAACCCTTCAGAGTTAGTGGCCAGCTGGGAGGTGAGAGCTCTGTAAATTCACACCCTACCTGCTGCTGCAGGGACTCCCAGGTGTGTGCAGCTCCAAACCTCCCAGGCTGAATTCATGGCCCTGCCTGAGCTGAAAAAGCTGCTGCTCCCCAGTGCAGGGGGGGCTTTGCTTTCACTGCAGTTTGTTCAAGSCTTTTGATTGTGAATTCCTCTGGGCAGGCAGTATCATATTTATACAGTGMGAGCCTGCTGGTGGGAGGATTTTGTAGCTGCTGCTGTAAGGATAGTAAACATGAAAAGCAGAACTGGCAGAACAAAAGCTGAACAAAAACACRAATCATCACAATTTCCAATTCCAAGGAACCTGAATAGGGTAAGGCAAATATTTCAAGGATTTAGTCAAAGCAGCTCTTCAAAACCTGGGAATGTGGGGTGCCTACACTTCATAAACCAACAGAGCAGCTCCTTTTGTTTGCAATCCTTCCTTAAAAAASCCCAAGGTGCCAATGGAGACCCTGTGAAACCCAAAACCAAATTTATGAGCATCTGAAGAAAAGAGCCAGGCAACTCAAAGGTGCAGGGCAGAACATAAAACAGGAAAATCCTCAGAATACAAATCCTCCCTGGGTACCTGCTGGGCCAGGGCAGCTCTGCCTGCAGTGAAAAGGCTGCACAAGGATATGGGAACACTGCAGGGCCAGGGGTGAGGGCACTCCCTGTGACAAGCCAATAGGGCAACACAAAATTACAATTATCACTTTATTTATCAGCTTTAATGCAGGTGCTTCTGAGTGTGCACAGTGATGAAAATGGGGAGCTGCCACAGTGGGAAATGCTCATTGCTGGTGATTGGGAGTGATGGATGCTTCATCTCTATCCCACAGAGTAGGGGTGGATTAATTGTTATCCTATTTATTATTTACATTGCAATAATGACCTGAGACCAAATCCCTACATTTTTTTCTGCTAGCACAGGCATTGCTTGGTGAATGTGCCTTCAGCAGATCATTCTTTTACAGGCCTTGGTAAAATGTTTAATGTGAAACCAAGAGAGAACTGAGAATGGCTGGGAACTGAACTGAACCCACTSTCTCCTCTGCTTCCAGGACCACCTTCCTCCTCTCTGCCCTTGCCACCTGCCAAGAATCCTCCTGTAGCTCTCATTTCCATGCCCCCATCTCCCTGGGGCATGGYTTATCTTAGTTCCACAAAAATCAGGAGTTTCTGATGGCCAGGGCAGCACAAAACCCCAGGAAGAACAACCCAAATGCAGTGAGATCACCCTGCACWGGCAGCTGAAGAGTTAAAAGCTTTACCCAAGGCTAAACCCTGGGTTGAAGGCAATCTTGATCATTAAGCAACAGGATTTTTAATTCACAAATTTAATTCTAGATGAAAAAAAAAAAAAATTAATTAGCTTTGCATGGGGGCCACAACCTAACAAACACACCAACAGCTGTGCTGGTGGAGCAGTGCAACAGCAAGAGGCAGGGATTAAAATGTAAGCAAAAACTAATGTTGGGTGATCAAGGTTCCAGTAACCACCAGGTCCCCACAGTAAATCAAAATCACTGGAAAAACTCAGACATATGTGGTAAGAGCTAATCTAATCATGCAGTGATTGGTTTGACAGGCAGCCTCTGATTACAGCTTATGCAAGGAAGAGGGAAAAAAAGGGATATTTCTAAATTTAAGAAATGAAACCCAGATGTATTTTGGTGCTTTCTGGAGTTGGCTGAAAGCATGCAACAGAAATGTTTCATGGGATCAGATCTGTTTGCATGGCAGAGTGTCAAAACACAGGTTGACAGCTTCATCTTGACTGCTTTAAGACATTTTCTTCTGAAATGTTGGCATTTACATTTTACCTCAATTGGGCATCATGTCAAAAACCCACTTTGTTGTATAAAAAATGAGGGTTTTTTTATACAGTATCTCACTTTAGTGAAAAAAAAAAAATCAGTTTTGTAACCTAATGGGAGGTAAAATCCATTTTTCATATTTCAGAACACGAACCTATTCAGGGTTTTTATGAAAGTTGTCAAGATACAAGTTTCAATTCACTTGGGCATAGAATTCATGTGTGGCCACTTCAGGATCAGGGCTTTTGAAGCCTGGGTGTGTTCAGGTGKTTGAAAAAACTGGAACTGAAGTTAAAGGAAATATCCACTAAACTCTGGRTGTTTCCAGCTTTCAGCAAAGCAAAGAGTTTACAATGCAAATACTATTTTAAATTAGCATGGAGAAGTCAGAATGAAGTGTTATCTACCCTTTTATTTGTGGATTCAGGAACAAATTTAGATTAAACCTCACTTTAGGATATATCAAACATCTACTGATGTAGAATATTTTTACCAAAAGTGATCACTGTATAAAGGGGGGAGAAATTCATAAAAGAGCTTTTATTTGGTCACAGTTTTTATATTTAAGAATGCTAAAATAAACAGCTGATTACTTTTAGAGTGGAAATCGAGCTGCTGATGTGCTTCAAAGGGGAGGGCAGGCAGGTGCAGTGCCTTTGACAACATTTTCCCCAAGCTTTGAGCACACTCTGCTCAAACAATCTAATGAGGAGCCTCTCCAGAATGAACTGCAGGTCAGAAAAACCCGTGATAAAAGTAATGATTCTCTGTTTTGAAGATCTGTGGGTCACAGAAGAGGCATGACACAACTACAACAGCTCTGTAATGTTAATTTTGGCTGTGCTCCTKTCCCTCTCCAACGTGGTGCTGCCAATCTCCTCACACATCATTGATGACAGCAATTTGCTGACAGATGAAAAGCTTTCTGTTATGGGATATATTTAATAAAATGTTCCCTCTCTCCCCCTCTTGGGCCCAATATTAGCAATAGAAATGTATTTATTATGGTAAAAAAAGGTGGTGCCTCAAGCTGAGGGGCATTGTCACCCCCACACCCACTTGAAATCCATGCTGGCAATACTCAGGCACTGTCACACCAAGGAAAGGATCCATGCCACAGCTCCCAGCCCCAAAGGCCAGCTGGGAAATCCTCTTTGAAAATCAGATCCCATATTCCACCCCATTCATATTTACCCTAGAAAAGTCTGTACCTCCATTAACATCATGTGCAGGTTGTTMTTGGTTCTGCCAGATTAACCAAAAACTTCATAGGCAGACAAGCCATTTGTTCTAATTAAATAATTACCTCAAAAATTAACTACACTACTTTTATTTTCTCCCCCAGAGAATATCTAATACATTTGGCTAAAATATTGACAGATGGTTACAGATGRTAACATGAATTTCTACATCTGAGTGCCCCACTCACTCAGGTATRTTTGCATCTCCAAGCTTTTGCTGGTTTTGCTCTTTTAAGGTGAAATGTCTCATCTTCCCTTTCAGAGCAAATAAAAGTGTTCGAAGTCTCCAGAATCTCAAGAAAACCATTTTTTACCAAACTGCCTCTTAAYTGGCTTGAAATGAAATGKCAGCTGAGAAACCCCCAGCAGAGCWTGGAGGAGATCATGGACAGAGCTCACAGTGCTGCTGCTCTTCTCTTTTCTTTTCACTTTTTCCCATCTATTTTCCCCACCTGTGTTCCAACCAGCCAGTTGTTGTTTCCTTGTGAATGTGGAAAGGAAAGCCAAAATCAAGGCCAAACTCAGTTGTTACCTCTGACAGCAGACCAAGAAAGCAAAATCTTTTCTTAAATTTAACTTTTAACTTTGGCTTCCCGTGCCAGCAGCACAAGTTGTTCTGTCCTGGTAGTTGTTGACAGTAGCTATAAAAAGYATAATATATTCATTTTCAAAATTGTACTTATAAATAACACTTCCATGACAGCTGGACCAGRCATTTTCCTGTCCTAAATGAGGTGTGCTTAGGGAGGAACAGGAGAAAGAAGAGAGGAAAACAGGCACTTTTTTGGCACTGCAGTTCTGCTTTTAGCTCCAATCCTCTTTCTCATTCTCATTCAAAACTAGCTGATCAAAATGTAGCAACACCATTAAATGAAGGCCATCATCTTGGCAAAAGAAGAAAAATTTCATGAGTGTTTTAAGTAAAAGACAACACCACTGATCTTTTCAACCACTGGTCAGGAGCTRCTTTTGTTATGCTTGGATTTGTAAAGCAAAAAGCAGTGGAACAGTTTGGGTACTTAATAAAAAAAGAGGGATCTTGACAACAAATTCCTAAGGAATATAAATTTCACAGACATATGCCAGTTCTAATGAAGTTGGGGTAAGGAARTCTCTGGCAGCAGACAGATCAACATATGGAAAAGGAAAAATAAAAAAACCTAAACCAAAGCAAACAAACAAAAATAAAACTCCACAATTAAAACAATTATTAGGGAGAAAAGGAAACCAGATTCAAATCTCTGCTTGTTTAGAGGTTGTAAATTCCCTGCAGAGCCTCTTAAGGCACAGCTTTTTCACTCACTCCCATGAAAAAGGCAGGTCTCAGTTCCTCCTCACTTCGGAATGGGAATGTCAACACCCTGCAGATTGGAGGAGAGCARCTCACCCAGCCCATGGCAGCCAGACCCAACGTGCTCCTTGGAGCTGATTATTGGAGCCCCTTGAGTGGCAAAATGCATTTCTCTTGTGCAGGACCCAACAGCTGAAGGTTTATGGTCACTTCTGTGTGACAGAGATCAGCCCCTTCCTTTCCAAAGGTGAAGAGGAGCCTGTGGAAAAGTGCTGCCAGCTCCATGGCTGGCACATTCCTTCTCATTTCCCTGCATCTGATGGGTCCACTTTTAACCCTAACACCCTCCAAGGGGATGATGGGGATCTCTAATACTCTGCAGGATTCCAGCTGATGGAAAGCTGGAGCAAAGCTGGATGGAAGCTGAGCAAAGACCTCTTTGCTGGAGCTCTGCAGGAGGAGGCAGTAGAAGGCTCCATAAAGAGGCAAACACAGCAGCCCAGGATGCAGGGAGGGTTTGGGGCACCCTCCCCTGAGCAGAGCCCTTGGCTCTGAGTGAGCATCACATCCCAGCTGCTGCTGCTGATGAAGGAGCAGGACAGAGAGCAGATTGCTGTCTGCCTGCAGGAGATCACTGCTGTGCCTCTGCAAGCACCACTGCACTCGTGGTCTGGAGACAAAACCAAYACACAACTTCATCCAAGGATTAAACTAAATCCAGCTTGTCTGGAAACTGAAGCAGCATCACCTGCTCTGCATCTCCAGTGGCACATTTAGGCACCAGCACACATCTCTGCTGGCCTGTAATTTTCCTGAGGCGTTCCCTTTGTTCCAGTAAAAGCCTCCTGCATTTTAAGTTGCAGAATCATAATTAAGGTAATAAGAAGAAGGTTGCAATGAGCTAATGATTATTTTCTCCTTGCCCTTTCCACTGTTATTCAAGAGGGTTTTTAGGTGAGCTAATTCATAATTTCAGTTTCAGTGTCATTACGAGTGCATAGATCCTTATTTAAATTTGCATATAAGTAAATAATGTATTAATCTATTAACTGCCCTGAAATGATGGCTTTGAAACTCCTTGCAATGTGACAGAGCCTGTTGGCAGGGGACTACTCTGCTGCTGTCACCTGAGCTGCTCTGAGCCCTGCAGAGCACCAGGGACATTGTCCTGCTGTCCCAAAAGCTGAAACAACATCCCTAAATACAGCAGCAGCACCAATTCCAGCCCCGAGGGCTGGCAGACAAACAATGACAAACGTTCAGCCACACATCCCCAGCTCAATCCTTCACCCACASTGGGATCATTCTCTCCTTGTTCCAGGACCAGTGAATTACAAACTCTCTCACCTGGAGTCACAAGGAGCTCAGTTTCTAAATTAAGTTTTCTCTCTGTGCTGTGGAGCAGTGAGTGTAATTTAGTAAGGAATGGAAACATTCCCCTGAAAGGCTGTTTGCATGCTAAATGCGAGGTGCTTCATCTCTCCCCATCACAGAAACCTCTGCCCGTGCTGGAATTGTTTGCTCCTGTACCCAAATCCCCTAATTGAGAGCAGGGAAAGTCATCACAGAAATCATAATTCCTGAAATTAATAGGATGTTCTCCTGCTTGCAGCATCATGCAAATGTTGACAAAATGACAAATTAACCCGTGTAACAAATCAGTGAGGCACAGAGAAGTACCAAAAAAATAAAAGGCAGAAAGTGAAATCAGTACAGAGAAAGTAAGAAAATATTGCTAATGCTGGTAGTGGAATAGCAGTCCTGCCTGAGTAATTCCAAACCACTGACATTTTAGTGGAGCAACATTTTTTTGCCTAAAATATCACTTTTGCTGTACTTTTTAAGTGAGGCTTAGCAAATCTCTTTTTTTATAGCAGCGCCTGAAACAGAAAATCATGATGTGGAGACTGATATGACAAGAGGGGAAGGCTCTGGAACAGCAGAGAGTTTGCTCAAAAATATGGAAAGAGATTAATTTAGTTAATTGATTAAGCCAGGGTTAGTTAATAGTTTGAAAGAAAYAATGAGTCAACAGAAGCTGCACTAAATCTTGCCTTTGTCTGGTCTGCAGGAGGGCAGAATTCCCAGAATTCAGGCACAAAAAGTGGTAAAAATACTTCCATGTTTGGACAAGCAAGGTTGCAAGAGTGGAAAAATAAAATAAAATAAAATAAAAAGCTTGCTTTAAAAAAAAAGGAAAAATTAAAAAGTCAAGATGCTTGTGGCCCATCATTCACCATTCAGAGGGCATTTCCCACATTCACTGGCAGCATCTGAACCTTCACTCTTCTTGCAGCACTAAAAAACACAATTTCTGCATTTCTGAAGCMAAGAAAAATTTCTTCCACCAGGATTTTTAGGAGCAGACCTGTGTGCTCCCCCACCTGCAGGGGAGGCAATGCAGAAATGAATTCTTTTTAATAAAGGACTGAGCACTCAGTGGGCAGCAGGCGTGTCCCAGAGTGAGGATCTTTTTGCACATCTTCTGTTCTTTTTGCACATCCTCTGTTCTTTTTTGCACACCCTCTGTTCTTTTTTGCACACCTTCTCACCACACCAGACCTGGTGGAAAAGGCATCTGCCAGTGTTTACTCCCAGCACACTCCCCTGCTTGTTCCCCCTCCCAAATGGCAACGCTTGTGACACTTTCCCAAACCCAAAAAAAGCTGTTTCAGTACCACCCAGCCCTGCACTGGCACYCAAAGGAATCATTTCCCTCAAGGGGGTATTTACTTCTGAAAAAATCCCAGAGATAATGTTATATATTCATTCATGGCACACTGCTCTTTTATGTCTCAGACCTTTAAAACAGAAGGATCAATGGAAGGTGGAGGACTTTTTACCCTCCATGAAATTTATGAGCAGTAAATGATCACCCTTGGAGCACCCCAGTAAGAAAATAATGACTGTTCTTGKTACTCAGAGGAGTGACAGGMAGGTAAGAACATTTTCCAGAGTGTMSSRG
>CADDXX010000103.1:755164-779940 GCA_902810485.1 Alauda arvensis
AATGTGGGTAACAGTGGATGTGGAAAATTACATGGGCATGCTCACCTAAAATAATAATCCACACACTTATTGTGATGACAAATTTGGGGCAGATTATTCACTTAGCTTTGAGTGCCAAACCTTATACAGATTTATTTTTTGGGGTGTGGGGATGTGTACAAATTAGTTTTTTCCACTGAAAAGTGCCTGCCTCAAATCCTGAAATAAGGGAAAAGATGGTCAGAAATATCTCCTGCATTTGTCAGCTCCTGCCCCATTCCAGGCACTCACACTGAGCTCCTCTTCCAGACAGAAATCAGGGCACACACAACTCCCTGCCTGCTGGTTTTATTACAGCTCAGAAAACAAAAGTGGGTAACAGTGGATGTGGAAAATTACATGGGCATATTCACCTAAAATAATAATCCCCACACTTATTGTGATGACAAATTTGGGGCAGATTTTTCACTTAGCTTTGCGTGCCAAACCTTATACAGATTTATTTTTTGGGGTGTGGGGATGTGTACAAATTGGTTTTTTCCACTGAGAATTGCCTGCCTCAAATCCTGAAATAAGGGAAAAGACGGTCAGAAATATCTCCTGCATTTGTCAGCTCCTCCAACCTCAGGAATTTGGTTTACAGTTAAAAAAATTTATGTCTTATGGGTTYTAGCATTTAATATTGATAGATTTGCTGGTTGACTAGAGGATACCTTCTAGCAGATGTCATTTCCAATGCTTCATATTGATGGATTCTTGTCCTTTGATAGCAAGGCAACATTTACAGAGAAATCACAACCTTTTCATCACTCACAGRAGCACTGGAGGGGCAGGATCCAGCAGATAATGGTGATGAAAAAGAKGATCAGGTCTGTCAGCCCACAGGCTGGGGGAGATGAGCTCCAAGTCACCCACCCACCAGCACAACTTCACCCCTCTCAAAGACATTTCAGCTCAAGATATCAAAATGCAGAGCTTGCARCAGACTGAAACTGAAACTTCAGGCTTCCCAGAGAACTGTTCCTATTTTTATGGGAAAATTACAGACATTTCCCCTCAAGTTTCACTGCTCARCTTGAAAAACTGTATTATTATGGTAGCTGGGAGGAAAGGTAGATAATTTTCATGAGTACATGGATTTTTCCCCTCTAAAAATCATCATTTAAATTTCTCATTTTTATTTGCAGATTTGTATTGCACTGGAGAGCATTTTGCAAAAAAGAAAATTACAACTAGCATGACGAAGCCCTATGCTCTGTTTTGGGATCAAAAGCATTTTCAYAGGATGGTTTGGCTTGGAAGTGACCTTGCAGATCATGATTCCAACCCCCCCTGCCATGGGCACAGACAAAAAGGACAAAGTTTCTGTGTTTTTATATTGGGAAGTGAYACCTGGTGCTGCTGTTGGACTCCTTTGGTGCCGATTAATGTGTTGATGTCAGCTGAACATCTTCTCTATGAGCCATCAGGAATTTCTGGGTGTCAAGGCAGAAATTTTTGCTTCATTTATACAAAAGCAGGCGTTTGGCCCTGCCAGCCAAGATACACCAGGACACTCAGCTGTGCAAAAGTGCCAGGACTCTGCTATTAAAAGTCACCATGAAATAGCAGCTTTTGTCACACAGGGTTTGCTGACATTAAGCCACCACTCAGGACTGACAGGAGATGTGCAAATAAGGAAATGGGAGCCCTTTTCCTTGCCCTACCAGAGCCTACAAAACAATTCCTTTTCCTCTCTGGAAAACTGCAGGGCATGACCCCACCATGGGGCAGAAAGAGCCATGAATTTCATTAGATGAAATGTGTAAGAACACATTTCATCTGGCTCCATTCTTACCTGGTCACAGTTTGCAGTTTGGGCCAGGTGATGTTCACAACAYAAAAGCTGCTTTTGCTCAAGAATGTTCCCATTTTTGCCTCCCTTCTGARCATTTTTGGAGACAAATCCACTGAGTGCTATGCTCAGAACCCAGGTAGGGATACATTTCCCACTGTGTGSAGAGAAGAGAGCATCACAAGGCAAGGACAGAACCCTTGCTGCTGACAAAAACAAACAGAAAGCACTCTGAGACACATCAGAGTCTTGACAACAGCCACCACCCAGAGAGCTGTGTGCTTTGTGGGTTTATTGCAGAATAAAGCCCTGCCATTTCACGTGGCTCTGATGCAGCAAGGTGACAGATCAGCTCTGGGCTGTGTATTTAGCCATGAAGTTGGTGGATGTCTCTTGTACATGCATGACTGTAACAGACACATGGGAATAAAAATAGCTGTCTTACATGTTTTCATATCTATTGTCTGGTTCTGAGACCCTGCAGGACAAATGTGTCATCTCCTTTCTCTGCCCCAAGTCAAATGGCTTTGAAGCAGTAATGACTACCAGRATTAACAGCTCTGGATTAGCCCAGAGATACAAATAAACTCAGTGGCAATGTTACAAAATAGAGATAGGAGAC
Source organism: Alauda arvensis (assembly GCA_902810485.1). Taxonomy (NCBI): domain Eukaryota; kingdom Metazoa; phylum Chordata; class Aves; order Passeriformes; family Alaudidae; genus Alauda; species Alauda arvensis. Next base: position 757,600 of record CADDXX010000103.1, read on the forward strand.
ACCAGCAATTTGTGCCTTAAAAATTATTYTGAGGGGTTTTACTTCAGAGGAGTTCCTACAGATTCTACAGAAAGGGAAAGAAAGCAGGATGTCAAAAGAGATGATCCTGTAACCTTCAACAGCAACACAACTTCCCATCTCTGCCACATTATTTACTCACCAGAATGTAATTTTAACTTGATTGTAACTTTAAATTAACTTACARGGACATTTACCTGACAAGTAAGATTGTTTGAGGGAAACTTTTGAGTTCCTCAGGTAAATTTTCCACTAATGCCTAAACAGACCACATTTACCTCCTTCCAYCTKTATTCMTTTCTTTATTTTAARATCAGAAGGCATWAAGCCTCTTGCATTATGTAAACTGCAGCACAAACCTGGGCACTTTCTCCTGAAGTGGCTGATAAAAGCTTGYCTTGTCTTGCTTTAACAAATGCTGTCCTGTGGCTGCTTCACTTTGCACAAAGTCAGGATATTTGCAAGCACACAGCATCTTAAAATTCCTGCACAGCCCTGTCASCACAGGAGCAGCAATAAATAATAAATAATAAATAAATAATGTCACCCATCCACACCAGAGCAGTGCTAGCAAGGTTATTTATTTCTGGGCACTCAATCCTGAGGCTTTTTAATGCATTGTGACTCTTAAACTCATCAGTAGATTTCCCTCCAGGCAGAGCAAATTGGAGAATCTGCTGCTTGCTCTCTGTCATTGAAAGACCTGACCATTTACAGCAAAACAAATCCACAGCAAATTCAACAAACTGGGGGTTTACAGTAAAAGAAATTCAGGTTTCACGACAAGAAAGCAGATTTATGCTCCACAAGGCAGTATTTATTTAGTTAATTGTCAGTACAATTGTCAATACTTAACTCCTGTAGTTTACTAAAACTATTAAACTAGTAGTACCTTTTTCTTCTGTAAATAAATAGGATTTTTTCCTCACCTAGATAATTTAACAGCTCCTTAAAGAATCTCTTCTAAAAAGCACAGAAGCCTCTGTTCTAAAAGTTGTGTTCTTGCTCACAAACAAGTTCTCCTTGTACCTCTTGGTGTTTTAGAGACAACTCCTGCACAAAGACCTTCACAACAATTRTTAATTTGAAGAAGATATCCACTGCTATCCACTGTGGCCTGGAGATTTACCTCCAGTATTTGACAAACGATTGATTTATGGCACTGGAAATGGATCACCCTGACACAGAATGGTTCCATGCAATGATCTATAAAACTGACACKGAAATRYAACCTGGCAGCTGTCAATCAGATGRGGATTTGGGTGAAATGTCCTTTGACGTGATTCAGTCTCAGATATCCCTGGCTGTTGTGGCAGCCAGTGAGGTCACTCACTGTTTAAATAATCACTTTCTTACAAAAATCTCATGAAAATATGTGAAAAATGTGATTTAAACTGTGAACTTTCTATCTTAGTTTCAAAAGAATATATAGAATCAAGGTGACACTTTGATACTCTTCAGGAATTGAAGAATTAAAAGATTATGCTCTTTATTTACTCCACTTTTGCAAATGATATCATCTTTAGTTGTCTCTTTAGTCCTCCCTTAGCAAGCATGGAATTTCAACGTTACAAATCCTTATTAATGAAAAAAAGGAAAGATTTTTTTTAAATGTTTGCCAAAATAAGAGGGTGAAAATGAAAGCTCATTCTAAAAGACAAAACTGGAGTTATCTGAAAGCATCTGTAATTCCAATATTGAGCTTTTTAACASTTCTGCTGCATTTCAAAAACCAGCACTTGGCTCATTCACTGCMAAGTGCTGAGACTCCCAAAAATCTTTGGGCCTCCTTTCTTTGCTGTATATCCTGAGTGTGGCAGCCCCCAGATTTGATGTAATCAGATGAAATGAATGCAGTTGATGTAGACTATTTCAAATCTATCTGAAATAATATTTCCACTTCTGAGAGTGCAGGGAAGATGCACAACTGAAAGAGCATTTATAGAAATGTGATTTTAGCTGAAATGAATGCAGCAAACCTCAGTGGGTAAAAGCAGCAATAACAATGCAATATCTTTGCCAACAGCCAAATGCTGCTGAGAGAATTCTTTTTCTAAAGGAAAAAAAACCTTTTTTGAATTGATAGGATGTCTTAATTCTTGAGATGAAAGAGCATTTCARTGAGACAGAACCAATTTCAGTAGTTATTAACTTCTTACAGCTAGGGATAATATGCAAGCCAGATTTTTTTATTTTTAAAGTAGGCAATGCAAACATTTCTAGCTAGAAACAAACAGAGTATTGCCATAGATTCTTCCAAAATGCCATAAGAAAACTCCAGAAAGGGGAGATCCCCCAAGCAGTGTGTTCAGAACAGCTCAGGCTCCTCCAGCCTCAYCTGACAGGGTCACTCAATTTGCTTTTGGTCATAGGTAATCATTSAATGACTTTTTCATGCCATTTTTCCTTAAAACTGATGAGGAAACTGCAAGTTTCTGCTCATCCCCTCYTCCACACAGCAGTTCTCAGCCCTGTACAGGTGTGCAGGTGAGCTCAGGTGGGGGCAGGAGCACTGTGGGAATGAATTCAGCAGTGCTGCCCTGTCACAATCCTGCTGCAAGCACCAAAGGCACATTTAATTCAAAAATTTGTAATAAACAAGAAGTTAATTTTCATTACACTGACTTAGGATGTCTATCAAAACGAAGCTTTTGCATTCMCAGAAAGCYCCTTTAGCTCTGGCTGTGACACAGTGGCTTTTTGACCTGCTGTGCCTCTGGGAGCCAGCCCAGAACTCAGCTCCCTGGCCCTGCTCACTCCAGAGACAAGACACAGTCAGCAAACAAACCAACAACCCTGCATTTTTTATTTCCTGCAGGGATTAATAAATTTTACAGCGCTGATCCAGAGGGTGAATTGAGGGTTTGACACGTTTGTGGTGTCAGCCCTGTTGTTGGGCAGCACACAGCTAAAAAATATCCCTTGAGACTGCAGGGTGAGGCTGAGACCCAAAAGTTTGCTTTTAATTACAGATTTCAGCCTGAAAGTGGAAGGATTGAATGCCTTGGAAGGGTTTGGTGGACATGGCCAGAGTTGAAGGCTGCCATGGACCAGGAATCCATCAGGGAGCTCTGTCCCCCCTCCCTGAGCACCTCCCCACTCCCTGCAGCAAAGCTCTGAGCCTCTGTGCCCTGAATTTTAGTGCATTACCCTACCTGGTTACTGGGGTGATCCTTTTCTTTCTGCACTTACCCACAGAGAAAAGAATCCAAATTTAAGAGGTGCAGCTGAGTCATGACACCATCCMGTTTACCTCTTCATAAAGACAATTCTCAGGCACAGCCAAAGGCTTTGGACATTGCAGGTTTAGAGCAGCTGGCCAGGAGAAAATTGTCATGCACCAGTTTCTCTCACAACTCCCTAAGTCTCCCCTTCCTTCCTCGCTCTCCTTCTTCTTCACATTATTTTTCATATTCTTATTTTTAATACCACTTTTTCATATTCTTATTTTTAATACCACATACCACTTTTCCTCCCCTTCCTTTCCAGAAATTTATCCATTTTCTGGAAAAAAAAAAAAAAAAAAACACCTGCCTCCTCTTCAGACAGCCAGAAAAACCAGCATCCTTTCAGGATGCCCCACACAGTTCTGCCCTTCTCTGTCACCTCAGATTAATGACATCCTCCTCAGGCCATCTCCCTTCAGATCTGCCCTGCTCTTCCCCTGTCTCCCACRTCAAAGCCTCCTTGCTCAGGCTGCAGGAAGATTCCACCTCTGCTGTGATCCCAACCCCTGCCAGCTCCTTCCCCATGGGAAGCTCCTCAGCCCTGGCTCAGCCACAGCCAAGCATCCTCCTTCTTTCCAAAGAATCCAGAGTTTCAGTGTGCCAGCTTGGAAGACAGAGTTTTAATTCTGTTCGTGATGAAATTCAGGTGTTCAGGATTTAGGCTTGGTTTTTGCAGTTCTTTAGAAAAGCTCCTTACAAAATCAGGCTTTGCCATTTCCCATGAAATGAGCAGTTGTAATGATTATGCCCCTCACAAACTGAAAAATGCTATCTTTTACCTTTTTTATTCTTTTTTTTTTTTCCCTTCAAGGATTTGATTTTCAATGTTTTGACTTTTATATCACAACTGGAAACATTTTGGCTAACACACAAGATACTCTCCTAAATGCTGATGGTTGAACTCAGCTATAACACCACATCCACCACAGCTTTGAACCCCATGTGTTTCCCATAAATATGGAAATTGGTTATTGAATGAGCCATAAAGAAAAGACAATTTYAGATAATCATACATCTTGAGTCCCTGAAGAGTTTTTGTGGAAGGGAGAAGTATTGACAAGGATCAAGTGTGTCCTTTTCATTCTGCCTCTCTCAAACATGCAGCATATCATTTTTATCAGCCATTCAATCAAATAAAAAAATGCAGGGAAATGGTGGACTGCTGCAAAGATCATTTGTATTAAAATAATTCTTCTCCTACTGTATTATAACTGTCTGCAGCTTTGAACACACTGTGAGTTAGGCAGAGAAAATGGAAAAAAGAAATCATTTCTTACATTGTGCATGCARTGGCAGATGCAGGAATGCACTGTCAGACACAAAAACAGTTATTTTAAAAAAAATCCCATGGCACAGTAGCACAGAAAAACTTGTCATATGCAAAAATGCTTCTTTGGCAGGGAAATGGAGCACAGCTAATCCAGCACWGTGCAGGTTTGGAATCATCCTGCTCAAATGCTTATCAACAGGGCATTCAAAACTGGCAGCTTACACTTTCTTTTTTTTTCCCTGATTATTAGAAATGGGATTACACAGATCCCAGTGGGCAGGAGATGTTTGCATGTTCCACTCATCAAACTAAAAATCAGATAAGAAATTCAGAAGGGTGCAGATTCCTAAATCCTCCAAGTTCTGGCTCTGCACAGAATTTACACTCAGGCCCTTGCAAGCCAGATGCTTTATAATATCTTTCAGTTTGCCAGCTCTTGAATCCTCTGATAAAAGTTGTAATAKCACTGAAGAATTTGTCCATATGCTGAAGTGCTTTTGCATCTAGAAAGGGACTTATACACAGATTTCTTTTTGTTCACAGATTAATGTGCTCTGCTGAGTCTGGGCTGCAATGGTGTGATGAACAGAAAATGCTCTGAAATCTTCCAGTGCCTTATCCAATAGGTTTTATTTTAGAGAACACAGCTGGAGTAAAGACTGTTATAAAAATTAATTCCTGACATTTCAGCTCTATAAATTGAAATAAAAGTCTTTTGAGTATTCTTAACAATTCTTCAGAAGCCTAGAGGGGAAGTTGGCTGGATAGACAAAACATCTGCCATTTCARTATAATAAACTTTCCTTAGAAACCATATCCTTTGTATTTTTAAATTATGTGGCTTCTATTTACTATCCAGTCCACAGCCTGGTATGAAAAGAACAGCAGTCACAGTATTTAACACTCCTGAAAATAGGGGAGTTAATTTTATAGAGAAAAATATAGAGTTCTACTGAATTTTCATAGCMTATCCCACACAAATTCCAAGTGTAAATCATCAGAAAATAATTGAAATGCATTTGCATACAAATGGCCTCGAGCATTAATTCACATTTTTAAAAAACASGAATTAGAAATGCATCTCAACAATAGACAAAGGAGCCAATGCTSCTAAACACAGATTTACCATTTGCCTGCCACGCTCAGATTAATTAGATCTTTATCTCAAGCAGGTTGAAAGGATGTTAAGGACGTAAATTAATTTTCTGAAACAACACAACTTCCAAAGCCTCCCAAAGCCCTGGGGGACCATCCCTCACTGGGCACCTGCTCCAGGTTTTATTGGCTGCAACTTTAAAGCCAAAATGAGAGAATTTTACACCAATCAGCAGCAAAGGCATCTATCACCAGAGTCACCCGAGCTCCACCGAACCATAAATGGTGTAAAATCAGTCAAGAATGGAGAAAAGGGAGGGAAGGCACCACTGTGAATGGTGGGATGAGCTGAGAGGCTGGAYCTGCCCTCTGTGCAGGCTTTGCTCAGGGGTTGGAGCCTCTCTGGGCTCTGCTCTGAGCACATTTCTGCAGCCAGATGCTGTCASCAGCAATCCTGGAGCCTTCACCCAGCACAGTTTGATGTGAATAAAGACTTTTCTTCCATAAATGTGAGTGTGAGTCCCCCACAGGAGCCAGCAGGTGCCAGCAGCAGCACAATAAAGACTGAATAAAGGCTCAGTGAGGGGTCTCAGGGTGGGAAGRTCCACTGAGGATCTCCCTTGTGCTGTTGGTGTGTCCCTGAAATGTCATTTTCCATTTCTGGACCTCCCTGTGATCCAGCAGAGCTGCTCAGTGAAGGGTCCCTCTGGTGAGACAAAGGGCTCAACCACCCTGGCAGACAAACCAAACACCAAGGGTCAAGGAAACCCCCCCTTTTCACATGTTAGAATCACAACAATGTCATTAAAACCTTATATTGTCTCTTATTTAATGATTACACACGATATATAAATGCTTAACAAGTGATAAAATGATATTTAACTGGTGGAAAAGTAGGCTGGTGATATGCAAATAAAAATAAACCAGTCCTGCAGAGGAAAGAAAATAATTGCAATCAAGTTGCACCCAGATTTGCAGCTGCTGGATTTTGTGAGATGTGGCAACTGCTTCAAAAGACCTACTTTTATATTCAGTAGATATTGAATCCTCTTCTGCATCCTGAACATWTCAAAAGGAATGGGGAAGAGAAAGCCCTGTGGGTTGGGGTGTGTGCCTGAGAGAGGAATGCCTAAATCATCTTGACTGAGACAGGAATTTACTGGCAAAGCCTTGAAAATGAGAAGAACTTTATTTTCCTTTGCCCACCATGTTTTGGCATCATTAAATCCCACCTCACCAGAGTGCAGAATTTTCTGCTCTGCTCATGCAAACAAAAGTTGTCCCAATCTCAGCTCCCCAAAGTCTGTTTCTCAGCCTACCTGCATTTAAATTTTGTTGAATTTTCTAATAACAAGAGGAAAGAAGAAAACTAATTGCATTCAATTTATTTCTTTTAAGGCAGGACTGTTGCTGATTTTTTTATGCTGTAATATTTACTAAATATAGTCAATACCATTTTCATTACTCTATCAACAAGATGAATTCCAGGGAATATTCAGTGGTGGGCAAAAGCAGTGCTGCATGTTCTATTATAGCYCTGTAAATTGTCCTTTATTGCAGCCATTACTGGATTATGGAAATCTTATTACTAATTGATTATTAACTCAGAATAATGTAATATGTTTCCAAGCAGCCCCCATGCACAATGCTAAATCAATACTTGTTCCTTACCTGCTCCATTCATCATATTCAATTCCCACCACACCAAAAGCACAGAGCTGAAATAGATTCTTTCCAGCAGTAGGAGAGACTAAATAAATCCATATGAGGGTAAATAAAAAGAACTGGAGAACAGAAAAATAGCCATAATTTTAAAGYAGGGGAATACAATCATTTAAAGTTATTTTTTTTTCAGCCAGGCTCCACTCCTTTTCTACAGCAGGGKTTTGTTTGATTAATTCTCTTAGATAAGCTCTCAAAGTACTAAAGCACATATTTTTAATTTCATATTTCATCCTTGTGCACTTTTAACCGARAGAGTTGTGGGATACTACAAAGGTCCACATTAACACTGAGCCTGCAAGTTATTTTGGTAAGTAGCTCATGTTTTTATGGTCAAATAAATAATAATAAATAGAAGCCATTTAATAAAGCATTGTGCTTTGCACTACAAATAACAAATACCTTTCTCTGAGTTCATGCCTATTTAGAAGATTAAAAGCAAAAGTGYTTTGGAGCTATCTTTCAGCAGACTTGACACTTTTAGTGCATGGTATTTTACAGGCACTCACAGCAAGCAGGAAAAAAAATCRTATTTTCACACTACTTGAAAATAGAATTCCTCCATTCTATCTTTATGCAAATTTCAATTCTGCAAAACATATTATACACTGGGACTTTGTAAAACAGAGTGGTATTTCACCATCTCRAGTCCAATAATAACTGCATACTTACTATGAAGGGTCTTTCTGTCAGAATTTGAGGATCTCTGGAGTGTAAGGCTAGCTTCTCTGCTTGTTAATCTTCAGCAGCTTTGAGCTGTGAATTGAATTGAAAGAGCATGAAGCCCCACGAGCAGGTAATCTGAAAAGATTTCACTCTTTTTTTTTTCCTAAAGCATGTACTGATACCACCTTTTATTATCATGGAACTTGTCAAAACATTGGGGTCGTGCTGAGAGTAAAGCAAAAGGTAAACATCCAAAATATTTAAATCTGTTTGGTCTGACTGGTTCTTTGGCTTTAGCCACTGTGATTGGATATGTTAATATTTTGTGTGAGAAATTCCCTTTTCATTCTCATTCTGTGTTGTCAAGAGGTGACAATAGCACAGATTCTTCTGCATTATCAGGAATTCACACATTCCCCCCAAAAAACCCCAAAATGAGACAATAATAAAGGTTGAGAGAAATCCCAATCTGGTACTTCCTCTAATCTGCCAAAACCAATATATAAATACCATATAAAGAGCTACAGGTACAAAAGTGGTGCTACTTTTTAAGAGGAAGAACAGCAGCACAACTCAGTGTGGAGAGTAAAGGGAGATGTCCAGTCTCACTGGCATTTCCCATATTTTAGTGACAAATACACTGGATTGTGAAGCTATTTTGCCTCACAAAAGAAACAGCAAAATGGGATCAAACCCACAGGACTCTGGAATGGACTTAAAAACGTAAGGAAGTTGCCTAACAAATCCAAAAACCTACAGGCCCAGAAAGAATGCAGCACTAAAGCTGAGTGAAGGCCAGAACAGCCAAAATATCCCCCTAAAAACCTTAATCATGGAATTCAGCATTAACAGACACAGGAGCAGGCACTGAAGTTCACTCAGATAATGCACAGCATCAAAACTGGACAAGTTCTGACCTTCCCCCTGTTAGAATTTGTCCATCCCTAATTGAACCACTCAACTCTCTTTTCCTTCCTATCAGCAAAGAACCATTTGTCATTGAGATGAAATTCTTTTCCAAAAAAGCCCAAAAGACAACCCTTTCCCCCTCCCACAAAACCCACTTTTTACCCTGACCTTTACAAAGATAGCTTGAATGAAGGAGATGAAGTAATTGCAACCCTTGGAGAAAGGAATAATGCAAACCTCTAACAGCAATCAAGTTTATTCACACAAGTCCTTCCTCTAATTGTTCCCCAGCATGGCCTTGGATTATATCCCCTGAAAGCTGAATTAAATACATATATTATTGGCATCACCACATAACAAATAGYGTGGAAAAGATGTGCAGCTTCTGCTTTCCATCCAAAAACTAAAGCAAACCAATTAGAATCTTTTAATTATGGTTGAGCAAACCTGAACACACATGAGTAAGCATTATTATTCAATTTGGTCCCCTTCTCACCCCAYTGATGCTCATTTAAATTTCAAAAATAGCTATTCTTCCTCGAAGTCTATTTTGTATGCCTATGTAAAGTAAAAAAAAAAACAAAAAAACCAAACCAAAACAAACCATACAACAACAATGAGATTTTTGGTTATGCAGAGCAATATCCTGGAGCCTCTGAGAATGCAGCCTGTAGGGATGGACTCTAAAAATGATAACTTTCCAACCAAGGAAAAATAAAAAAGCACAGAATATCATCCTTAAATAATATTATGGGATGTGCTCAGTAATACATATCATTGCTGTGCACAGTCCCAGGTGTCATAGGCATTCAAAATATTGTTGTATTATATTTATTTCCCCATCTCACCCCACCCTTCCACTTGACAGGGCTGCTCTTTGGATGTGCTGTGATTCAGTGCTTTGTGTGAAGAGCTTGCATCTTTTTTGCTTGGAGCAATCAAGAAGAAATAAAGCTCAATTTMTGGAGCTGTGTATCAGTAAATATGACTGTATACTCCCTTTATACCTGTTTGGAGATTATCTAACTMAGGTAATAAAAATACCATTTGATCCTACCAAAAAATATATTTTTCCTATGCATGTGATCATTTGTTACCCAAATATCTGTTAGTTTAACTGCAAAATGTGATAAAACTGCAATGAAARAGATTATATAGCTCTGTGTATGCTCTGAACTTTATAAAGGCTTTGTATTTTAATCCAAGTAAAAGGAATTTTCAGCAGAGCACTGCCTGTGCATTCACACCCATGTTTGTAGCTGTGGAGTGCCTATTTATTAGAGATGTCAAATAGAAAATAATTAATTAACCTTATCTTAATGGTGTCTTTTCACATTAAAAAATTTCCATCCCATTATGGAAAAGGGATAACCAAAGGAAATGGCAGACTCTACGGGTTCTTAGTCAAAAACTAAATGAAAAGGCACTAACACAAAATTTCTAAAATATACCTCAGTATGTGTTCAAGGGAATTTAAATGCTCTATTTTTCATGTCCTGTTAGCTCATAAACTCCACTAGATATGCACTTTGTATTTAAAAAAAAAACAACTCCAAGAATAACTATAATAAAGTTTTCACTAACAGTAATATTCATTGCAAATAATTGATGGCCAGAAAACTAAAAACTGTAAGGAAATCACAGTGGAAGTGCAGTTGACACAGTGAACCATATGCTCATTTTTAACTATGACAATATGGTAATAAAATATAGTATGTGATCACACAGCACCAGTATCACCCTCTAGCTCATGAATAAAACAAAATGCAAGGCTTAGATATGTTTTCAAACCTTAAATAAACCCTTATATCACTTTTCTTTTCCTTTTTTTTTGTACATACACATATACACAAACACCAACTAGAGTAGTTTTATTTGTGGAGGGAAAATGCACAATGCAGTGAGCCATATCTGGCTATTTCAGAACTATTATTGTTATTATTGTTGTTGTTAGGGGTTGGAAAATGTGACACCAATCTGTAAGAAAGACCAGAAGGAGAATTTCAGATCTGTCTGAATTCAGAAGGGAATTCAGATCTGGGATCAGCATCTCCCACAGCTTTCTCCTGGAGGAACTGATTGTTCACAGCTACCAGGGAACTTTAGATTGAATACTAAGAAACAATTTCTTCACTTGAAAGGGTTATCAAGCACTTAAAGGGAAATGGGTGAGGTAGCATCCCTGGATATATTTAAAATACATGAATGTGGTGCTTAGGTTTAGTGATTTCRGAGTAGCAAAGCTGAAAGAAAAGGTGAGGACAGACAGAAGTTAAACCAGCAATGTTCTGATGAGATATTAGGAAAAAGCTTTCAGTGGTGGAACAGGTATCCCATGCAATCTCCATCCCTGGAAACAATGAAAACACATCTCTGCACGATCCTAAACAATCTAATCAACATTGTAAGCTTGAATATTCAATGTTGGCTCTGCTTTAAGAAAGAGATGAGACCAACCATGTCCCAAAGATCCTTCAGTCCAGTTATTCTCTAACTTTATTCTATCTAAATCACTTGGTTTGTTGGAAATATTAGTAATTTTGTGGATTTATTTTTTTATGCACACATAGAACTTATTCCTGGAGCTTTAGGTTACACAAAACCACATTCCTAGAGAAACAAAAATCCCCAAACCCTGCCCTTGGCATAGGATCTGGGAGAATTTTCTTTCCCTTCTTTCACTGTGGCTTTTATTATATAAAAACCAGGAAGATCACTGTGACTATTACCTGGCTGAACACTCCAGTGAAGTAACAACTGCAAATGCTTGCTTGTACCCTTTTTGTTTTGCTCTGTTTTAAATCATCACACCTTTTTTCAGGCGTTTCTGACAGGAAGCCCAGTGGTTAACTATTGATCCCTGCAGGACTGTTCCCTGACAGGCTCAAGGAATTTCTCAGCAAACCCCCTCGGTGCCAGAATTACTGACAGGCTTTGAGTAACGTGGTTTTACAGTTGTCAGGATTTTATCCCTGCCTGGAAACGCTCCTCTCATCAAAAGTTCTGTGTGAAAAATTAAAACTCTCTGGTCTCGGTAAGATAACATCTCTGACACCTAACAAAAAAAAACACCCTATTTTCTCACCGAGTTCCTGATAAATGCTCCTCCTGATCCCAAAAAAGCAATTTTCAGCTGTGTAACAGACACAGGAGTTTCATCCCAGAGCTCTGGACAGAATGCCAGCCAAAGTTTTCCTCTACTACCATTCAATGATCCCCTCTGCTCTTGRAAATGTAAGAGAGTTGAGAACAAAGTGATTTTTATCTCTCACACACGGTTTYTCACCATCAACATGAGCTGCAAAAGTTCCCTTTCCAGTCAAAGACAGGACAAGAGAGAATATTAAGGCAGCTGACAGAATTTCCAGGTGTCAATAAACACCACGTTCCATTCAAGCATTAGAAACTGATGGGCTGTAAATGAAAATTTGTGTGGGAGCATAAAGAGGTAGAGCAGAGTGAGGGTCAAATGATTTTTGGATTAATGCTGCCACTCATGGGGCTTCTAAGAGGAAGATGTCAAMAAGATTATAGCACACTGCATCCACTTTTTACCCAAAAAGGGAGGCCTAGAGATACTTTAATTGAGGAAACAAAGATATTTGTCTTTTGCCTTTTGTCTGGCACAGAAACATCTCACAGGGAATTCTTTGCTGGGGGTTTCTGCACCATACTGGAGCTGTTATCTGTTCACTTTTCTGTGAGGTGAAGGCCATAAAGCAGCTCATAATCCTATAAACACTCACAGAATCCTAAACACAACCCAGAGGTATCCACCCCTTGACAAAAATATTTCCCACATCTATAAAATTTCTTAATATTAGAAGTTCTCTGTAGAGTTCTCATAATTGTGCTTCCTGTTCCCAAAATTCTCTTGATTGTAATCAATTAATATAGCACATACAGAAAATCAATTAACACTGAAGTGTCTTGGAGAGAATCCCACAGTGCTCTGCAAGCTGGCAATGGGCAGATTCTGTGTGATAAAAATTGTCTGGCAAAAAATATCATCCTACCAATGAAATCTGGGGACAGCTTTATTTAGTTCACTTTACTTAGCTCATTCTTCCTTTCTACCACACATGGCACCCACAGTACAAGTGCAAATTAACACAATTTTGCACTGTTGTGTTAAAAATCCTACCTGAGGTCACCTTTCCACTCTGCACTCTGTGCTTAAAGTGTTGGTTTGGGGTTTGGGCACCTTTTTTGGTTGGGTTTGAGATCCTTTTGTTGGTTTTGTTCTGTTTAGAATGGGAAGAGCTCATCCCATGGGATTGCCAGCTGGCAGGAGAGGTGGCACCATCCAGTCCCTGGCTGGGCTTGTGCAGTTTTAATKATGAACTGCTGTAATTCATCACATGTTCATTTGTGTTACAGAGTTTTTGTCCTGCACGTGTCAAACCATGAACCAAAGCAAAGGCTTGGAGAGGCAAATGAGCATGTGGAAAATGAAGAGGCAAAAAGAACAACTGCAAGTAGATAATCTCTGATTACAAGAATAAAGTATTCATCATATTGTAGGTGAGATTAAAAAATAATTCTCCTGTCACATCTCAGTAAGCCTTATTTACATCCYGTCTAATTAAGAGACAGATCAGCACGAAAGCCAAAGGATTGAGTTCCTTGTTTCTGCAAATTCCCTTTCCCCCAAGGCTCAGGCTGCTTGTCCTTGTCCCTGTTTTCACAGGGTGGACACTCAGTTTGTCCTACACCCCCCTGAAAGGGRAAGCAAGAAGGGGGATTCTTGTAAAATTCAGGTAATTTCCCCTAATTAAATCATGTCATGGGAGTTAAATGGTGTGAATGCTCACCAGGAGCTCTCATCCTGATACACCAGCCACCAGCAAATTATGAGTTGCCAAACATAATCAARAGAATGAATTACAAGAGCTATCAGCAGTGTCAAGCTGGATAAGGAAATGTATGATTATTGCTCAGCCACRGCTGAGAGAGTCAAAGTAAAAAAGCAGAAGCCTCTAATTAATAAAAACCGGGGAAATATCAAACACGTTTTCACCACAACACGATTATGAATTTCAAGTAAAAACAAATATTCCAGCCATTCAYCCTGAGTGCATTTTMCAGGTTTTTAAGCASTCATACATCCTTTTCATACMCCAGTATCTGGAGCACTGCAGATAYAAATCCAGGTCTATTATTAATTCCTTTCTGCTAGAACAGCAATTCTAGCCTTGGATAGCAAGAATTTTCACCAAGCTCATTGGAAAATACCTCCAGAAAAGGTGTCAGATGCTTAAGATATCTTGTAGGATGTTAAGGCTTTTCACCCTCCAGTCAGACACTTTCTATTGAGAGCATTTTCACTTCTTTAGTCTCACGGAAACAGCATCAGCAGATAATTAGCAACAAGTTTGCTCACTTTAAATGCCCAGTGCAGAACAACCAAAAGAGATTCAAATCAAGCTTAGGGAATGAATTCTCTTTCCTCAGCAAAAAGGTTTTAGGCACCCTGACACAAAACAGCACTAACTTGGGGTGCAAATATTCAATTTGTGCAGGTATTGGGATTCAGAGAGGTTAAATTATTGATGAAATAATCACCTCTAAAAGTATGAAATGCAACAGGCTAAAGGAATTGAGAGTCAAAATGAAGTTCAGAGAACTTTCTGAGATTTATCTGCAATTACTGCTACATTTACCTCCAGTCATGGTGAATCCCATGAGTGTTGTCCCTGTCATACATCCACCTGGGAGAGAGAATCACAGGTAAATGACAGTTCATATATATATACTTAATGAAATTTTGATGACTGTTTTCATTCCCCAGTCATTAGTCCACATTTTTTAGTGAGGAAGTTTAATTACAAAAGTGTGCTGAATGAAGAAATGGAATAACTGCTTCAAAAGCAGCTGAATCTGGATTTAAATCAGATTATGTTAGCATCTTTACAATGCCACAAGAGGAAATAATGTTCTTTATTGCAATCACACCCTGCAGTTTCACTTGTGTGACAAGTAAATATAATCAGTGGTGGCATTTCACCATTACAAATTTTGYCTTAATAAAAAGTACCATAAAAGATCAATGCTTTAATTTGCAGGTAAGAAACCAATTCAAAWTGTAGAGTTTGTTGCACCTGAGGAGTTCAACCGCAGATGAACACTCTCTGAAAATTATTAATTCAAAACAGGGTCTTGTTTTTTAAACTGAGTCACTGCTTTCCACCTTCAAACCAAAAAACCAAAGGCATGAAACAATTTCCTCACCCCCCTGTAATTCTTTATTTATTTTTTCCAGCACAGAGATGAAATCTCTCCTTCAGCAGAGAAGAGCAAAGCCAGTGAATTTCCTGTGTATGAACCCCATGGTCACACACTCACCTCACCAGGGACTGCTGCTATCCTATTACTGTGCTCTTTTGAACAGAGAAAAAGATAATAATTTCRGGAAACCATCTGCTTGCCTATGATAAACCTTGTTTCCTCCATAAAGCTGCAATTGGAAACTTAGCTCTGCTAAATGATTTTATAAATACTGCAGTAATAAGGGACGTGAGGGTTGCAGTTCCTTTAGGCTTCATTACACATCACTGCTGCCTCACATCTGAGCTGTTCTGCAAAGGGAAGTGGGAAATAAAGTGCATTTCCTGGTGAGAGCATCACCCAGAGCTTCCAGAGGGAGAATTGTTGGCACATCTGAGCACCGCAAACAGAACACAAACCACTTTTGCAAAGTTGTGGGTGCGGGTTCTTCYGCACTTCAAAGGACATTTTAAAGGRAATTATTCACTCAGAGGAGAAATTCACTCTAATAAAGCCTTCATAGCCCCCCACCCACCATAACAGCAATTGTGACAATATTCTAAACCCAATCTAACAACTCCTGCCTTGCTGTGGAGATGCTGTTTCCAAACTCAAAGTGCAATTCCATACATTTATTCACATTTTCTGCAGAGAAGCCTGAAACATTTCACTCACTGGGAAAATAAAGCTCCTGGAGAGAGGTAATCACACAAGAATACCTCGCAATAACAACTGAGCACCAAAGGCACCTTAGGTAGAAAAGGCAGAATGGAATTACCTAAATTGAAAAATTAGTGTGAGGCTGAGATTTTCTGCTGTAGTTGAAGATAAACATATTGAATTATCTTCAGAGTATCTGAGTTACCTCTGTTTTACTGCTCCATCTGAAGTGAAATATCATTCCATGAACTGAGTTTTTCTGCCAAGCCCCAAACACTGCCACTACCTCACGCCACTCCCCAGGCTACAGAAGTGTCGATTTATTAGYATTTTATTAGCATTTTATTAGCATTTTATTAGCRTTTTTCTCCAATCTTGGGAAAAACAACGCAGCATCAGGTAAGTTTTTCTAAAGGAATCAAAGTCTCCATTCCAACCAAAGGAGCTCATGCTAAAGAGCCATCCGTGCTATCTTTAGGTGATCCCAGCTCCCTTCACACGGCAGAAATGTTCCCAAAATTTCTCCGTGGTTTCCACAGCAACGGAGCGAGCTGCGCTGCCTGAGCCGGCTCCGGGGCTGCCGGCAGGATCTGCACCTCCACGGGCCTCGTTACTTGGATAATTTTCACCCCATTCACCTAATCCAGAGGCGCTCTGAGTGTTCCAAGCTTGTGCACATCCTCCTGGTGAGCCAGCCCTGGGCACCGCCTCCAGTTCGCACCCAGCTCCCAGAGCTGAGTGATGCTGGAGGTGATGCTGGAGCAGCCAGGGCTGCACMCACCCACCCCTCAGGCTTCTGGGTCTGTCCTCCTTCAAAGTCCAAAGCTTTTTCCAGGAGCTGAAATCCAAGGCACTGGTATTTTTGACTCTGTGCCAAGACCCTCAGAGCTCCTGTGAGGGTCTCAGAGCACCCCAGGGCATTCAAAGGGGCTCCAACACCCACCTTCCTGCTACAGAGAGCTCCAGTGTTTGGGTTATCTGAAAGCCTCGGCCCTTTGAGATGGGGTAGACACTGGCAGCATCTCCAGACACATCTCTGATCAGATCAGCACCTTTGATTAATCAATGAACACATCAGCAGAACCAATACCATGCAAATATAGAAGCAGGTGATGCTCAAGACCGGAGCATCTCTTACTCTGCACCACGGGTACAACCCCCAAATGGCTCTGGCAGCACTGAAAGCAGGAGCTCCTCCACTTCTCAGAAGGAAAAGAATGTGAGATGGGACCTCAGGGCGAGCTCCTGGAGCTGCAGGGCACAGACTGGRCACAGCTCACTGCAAATAAATCAGGGCAATGGCCCGGCCCCAGAGTGCCACCAGGTGCCTTTCACATTCAGACTCGCTTTGGCAAATTGCCCTTTGAGTGCCTCCCACCCCGATATATTCCCAAGGGTCMTGCTGCTGCTTCACTGGGAGCTGGCTCCCCTCATAAATCAAACTGTCAGATTCCAGCAGATGATTTTGTCTAAGCTAGATCAGCACAGCTCAGAGGCAATTGCAGGGTTTTGGAGTGGGCCAACAGCACATCTTCCATCACATGGCTTTAGCTGCCCTTTTACAGATCTATTTGTTTGTGGTTTAAGACATTAAAAATGAGAATTATCTCTATAAACAAGCCTGAAACCCCAGTATTTGGGCAGCATGTTAACAGGCTCCAAGGCTTTACCCTGAGCATGTTCCACTGGTTCAGCAGACTCTCACAAAGCTTCATTATCCAAATGGATCTAGTTAAGAATGCTGCTCACATCTGCACAGCTGGGTCAAGTGGCTGCAAAGTCAAAGCCCCACAGAGTTCACTTCCAGCAGTAGAGGTACAATTTCAGCTTCCTATAAGATAAGGAAATGTTCTGTGCAGTGGGTTCAGGATTGTAAAAACAAGCTTGGCCTCTGCTCTGTCCAAGCAATGCTCTGGAGAGCTGACATCCAGGRCTCAAACACAGGGCAGTTTGCTGATGGAGCAAAAGAGGCAGAGGCCAAAGATCTTGCAAACACCAGAAGAAAAGATATGGCCTGGGTGCCGTCCAATCAGAAAAAAAAAAAAATCAGAATTATCTGGAATACATGAATCACAAAGTGTTTGATCTGCAGTTCTCCTTTAAGAACACAAGCTGGGAGCAAGACCAAAACTCTGYACCAGACATTCAGTGAAGTTTCTATGAGGAAGCTCCCTAAATGGTAAAAAAAGCRTATTTTTTTCCTCTGTAATTGTGTTCTGAGAGGAATCCAGCCCTTGAGTTCCTGCCGGAATGCACTTCCTCCCACACACAGGTCCTGTTCCTAAGCAACATGCAGKGAAACCATCCAGAGGAGTAAAAGAGTTAAATATCAGCGTGCAGCCTCACCTGCTGTGCCCTGAGGAGCAGCATCTCCTCAAAGAGCAGGCTCTGACTGAATCCAGCAGAGCACAGGATAAGGATGGGAAGCTGCAGCTCAAGGCTGACTCAAGGAGACCACAACATCACCARGCTCTCCACTGTGAGTCTCCAGAAATAAAAACTCCACTCTATTTCTCTTACCAAGACCAACATTTAGGCCCTCACTCTGTCCTCCAGCCCTGTGAAGGTGGACCTGGAAGATTTTCCTGCCGTTTAATCATTTGTGATAACCCTCATGATTCATCTGTGAGCAATCCTCACATTGGGAAGCTCCCACTGCGCAGTGCTGAACGATTGTTTCTGGAAATAAAACCCAAATAAACGCAGTGCTGAACGATTGTTTCTGGAAATAAAACCCAAATAAACGCAGTGCTGTGATGTGAGACACAATGCCATTGGCTCTGCCTCAAGGTGTTCCAGATCACCCACGTCATCAAAACCTCTGTGTGATTCTGAGAAACTATAGGAAAAGTACCCAGCACTGGGTTTCCATCATTTTTGTTTGACTGTGTGTTTATTTTAACTGTCAAATTACCAGACTTGTCAAAACATCTCGCCTCCTTTCCATCACCATCTGCCAAGATCAATCCTCACATTCTCACTTGAATGYCATGGCTGCTTCAGCATTTTGCACTGAATATTTCTCAAGTGTGGAGCAGTCTTTGAGGTAATGCATTGCCTTTGCTAATAAAGTAACAAGAAATTAAGTATCTCYCGTTATCATTAATTTCCACATCAGCTGTTCTGTGATATTATGGCAGGAAATGGTCTCTTTGCCTGTAATTAAATGCCATAAATGTGTCTGTACCTGTCACAAATATAAAGGACGAGATTTAAGGAGTGTGAGGGGGCAAAGAGCCATCCAATTAAACAGTTTAAATCCTACTTTCAAAATTTAGCAGGACATGGAAGCCTCTGTCTCGTTTCTTCTACTGAGTATTTCAAAAATGTGATTTAAGTGAGAATTGTTTGCCTTTTTTCCATTGGCTATAAATGCCAAGTGGGTGTCCAACTACACTCTCCACCACTAAAAACCAATCTGTCCCCTGTCACAAGGTTTGCCACAGCTCCTGGAGGACAACCAACAAGAACTTCATAGGGAGAAGAACCCAAATAAATGCAGTTTATCACCAAAATAGTTGGTGGCGTGGAAAAATTATCGAAATGCCAAAATGTAGTTTAAAAACACCCAAACTTCCTCAAGTTGGGAGACAGGCAGGAGCTGTGTGAAAAGTCACAGCTTGCTGGAAGGTTTGGGGGGTTTTTTAGTCAGCCAAACCCAAAGTGTTCTTATTCTTTACCAAAAGAGAAATCACCCATAWGCAGCATGGCCTTTAGATTATTTGTATGGAGTTATAGAAATATGATTATGATAAAATAGAGATTTTTTTTTAATCAATGGCATGGTTGCCAGCTTTTATTTGACTCTTCATTGYAAAGGCAAACAGTGCTTTAGAATAAAATACAGTAACAATGGAATTCCTTCTGAATTCAGCTTTTTTGACTCTCAAATGATGCTGAAAGCCTTGAAAAGTCCCTTGAGTGCAATCCTGGATTCCCAACCCTGCTCAGAGACCATGCCTGCTGTTTCTCATTCACTACACCTTTATACAGAACATTTTCCTTTTAAGACAGCTCTTAAAATTGTAAACCAGGCTTGACCAAAATCCATAAAAGTTCTCAAAGTAAGGAAGCTAATGGATTGAGGTGTCAAAAAAAAAAATACCTAATTACTTTAAAAGATAGCAGGAGCAAAGCAAAAGTCAATAGATAAAGTGGATCTGAGTCACTAAAAAGCTCAACAAAAAAAAAAGGAAATAAACCCAAAGAAGCTAAATCATTTTTATATCAAATCCAYAGCACACAGAATGTTTTTAACCAGCAGGACTACAACATCTTTGTGACAGCTGGAAGCTGAATAATAAGTTCATGCAACATTTTATCATGCCTGCTTTACACTTGTTTTCAAGTTTAGTTCCATTCCATATTCAGAATAAAACCTCCCCTCTCAACTCCTCAAAACCATAAAAAAGGAATTTCGAAAAAAAAAAAGTATCATTTTTAAGTTAGGGTTTTTTCACTGTTTTTCTTAATTTACTATTTTGCACGCCATATATTTTAATAACAAGAAGAAAACATCCAATTCCAACAGCTCATGTGTATATTCCCTCAGTAACTCCAAATTTAAAGAATCAGAAAAAGAAGACAAGTTCAGCACAACACCATAACAAGACATAACAACTTTGTAAGATGTTCTAATTTGGTCTTAAAATACTATCCAGCTATTTAAAATTCYAAAAATTGTCATCTCATATGTCTGAATCACATGAAAAAACGAAATAAGCACAAGRCTGATCCTCCCTTTCCAGACTGTGGCTACACACCCTCCCACTAGTCGCTGATCAAATGCTTTTATTTCACATATCCAAGGGATTTAATGCARAATCACCCACTCCAACTCTTTAAATGTCACTTTCTGGACACAGACCAGCAGCTCAGAGAATCTTCAGGGTCCCCACACACCAAATCCTTGACCATGCAAGGCAAACTTGGAGGTAAAAGCTGAAATCATGTCTCATCACTGAATTTTCCACAGCCCTGAGCARCCCAATCGYTCTGTAAATGGGGRATTAATGASCCCTTTCACCCAGAAATATTAAATATCTGAAAATGTTCAATCACAGCTCGGGGTGTTTTAGGAATTTACTCTAGCAATCCTCTCAGAGCCTTATTAATAATTAATTAGCTGCCATTATGACACAGAGCCTCTCCCCAATGAGAGCACAGGGTGATTTTCAGCCCAATGASCCTGTGATAGGTGAGGTATCAGTGATTATCTCACCTTCCATCGCTTCTAAAATCCATCACAAAGCAAGACAAAGGGCTGGGAAGCACGCAGYGATTTGGAGAATGAGGCAAAAGCCTGGATGAGATGGTTGTTGTTTTTTCTCTTTGTGAAACTCCAAACAGCGCCAGGTAATTCCAAAATTGCTTCCTTAAAGCCTCCAAGAGGAGAGTTTKTAGCTGGTTTTACAATCCCCGTGGAGGGAATGGGTTCAGAAGTAGAAAGTTTTGGGGAGGAACAAAAGGCAAAAGCCACCCAGTCATGGTTCAGATCTGCTTTTCATCACTCTGCCTCCCATAATTAAAAAGAATGAAAGTTGGGCTTTATCGWGGTCTTTTRGAAGACCTGTTAATAAGTTTAATATTACATTAATGCRTGATTTGCTGAATGGACATGGCAGCTCATTTATTTAAACACAACGTTCCCATTCAGAAACAGTTGAGAACCTTGTTTAGCTGGGAATATCACTCAAAAACAAGAATAAACGCACTCCACTCTTCATTTTCTTCCAGAAATTATTTGAATGTTTCCAAGTGAATTAATTTTACAATATTTGAAGAGTGAAAATCTGGTTTCCAAAGTTATTCAATTAAAACACAAAATGGCTCGTATCACTTTTTATATACTACTGAATAAGGAATTACATCAAAGAGAATGCCTTGCAATTACTGTGATAGTCAGGAATAAACAAGTATGAAAACAATTATTTCCCTCCAGAGTGGATAACACTTCCAGTTTAACAGTCATGAGCAAAGTAATTTGTGAAGTTTATTAAGATTATGGTTTTACAGGCTTTAATTTATTGAGACAAAGCCTCATTTATGCAGAAACATTAGGACATACTACTGACTCATTTGATATCAAATATTCTTCCTGGAATAAAATTTTCACATAATTACTTCAAATAAATGAGGTGTTTACAGTCAATGAGCTGATTCCCTTTAATCTGTYTCTGAAATAATACGCACTTATGGAAAAACAGCATAAGTTTCTTCAAACTAATAATTAACTTTATAGTGAAGCAGATGAAGTGCCTCGCTAAAGAAATCCTTTTATTTGACTAAATGTATCCCTGTATAAAATAAATAATTCCTGTTCTGCGTGCACTGCCCAGGTCTCACATTGCCAGCCCATTTCTCAGATTCCTGCACACAGAACAGCTTTTATCAGACCAAACTGCCAAAACTGTTGAGAAGCTGGGTTTTTGTGGGAGACCAGAGMATCCCTCTGGGTCTCCTGGATGGGCAGCCAGGACCTAGAAAATGGYAACATTTCAAAWTTTT